>CM055910.1:23249387-23506199 GCA_029582155.1 Panopea generosa
AAAATCGTAAGTTAGTTATTACCAATTAAACACTAAACATACATTTTAGTTCTTTACACTGTTGTCATAGTAAGCCAATCAATGTCCAGGACTGTTATAATTTGTCTCGTCATTGTCACTGTTAATTTCATCAGCAGATGATTCACTCAAAACGAGTTCACTTCGGGAGCCGCTGTTCACAATGTCACGTAGACATGATCAACAGGTTTTAAGAAATATTTATGATGTAATAGTGATCGGCAAACATCAAAGGTGTCAAACCTGCCAGCTGCGAAATTTCGAGAGTAAGAAATATCAAAACGATACCGTAATTAATGTAAAGCAGTCTCTAGCATATAATTGTTTTAACATGTTTCGAAAAAAGCGTGAGAATCGGAAGTTAACCATTTATAAAAATAAGAAAAAAAAAACAATGGGTTAAATTTCCTTTTTTTTATCTAATAAACGCCCCCACCTTGTAAAATGTAACGCCCCTGTGGGCGTTAATAAGAGGATATATGGTAGAATTGTGTTAGATAATAGTGTGGTTTCCTGACCATCCCTATTATTTCCCACCGACCCTAAACATTTATCCTCTTAAAAATCAACAAAACAAAAAACGGCAGTATCTGTTGTGTCCACAATTTTTGTTCCTGGTGGCAACGGTTCGGCTGTGTTGTAGGCCTTCACCCAAAGTGCACTGCCAGAAGTGATCATAGTAACGATAGTAGCAACATGGCGGCCTTCAGCAAGAGTTGACTCGCCATCGTGTATGACAAGTGTGTCGACATACAGACATAACATATACTTGCAGAAAACGGATAGTATTGACAACGCAAAATAAATAATTTACAATAAATAAATAATTTACCTACCTACCTACCCAGTTTTGTATTTTCATTTAATAGGAACCACACTATTTATTATTCTAGGCTTTATCTCAGGGATTGAATTTTTTACCCAAACTTAAAACCCATGTAAGATTTTTATAATCTATGCAGGATTAAATGCTTATGAGGTAATATTTGTTAGTGATAGTGGTGGGAATTGAAGCAAGTATGGGGGTCCAGAAACAGTGGTGCTCATATTTTATACGTATGAAGAGTTTTTAAAAATCTAGATTTAAAGAATATGGTATATATTTTATAGATTTCAAGACAGCTTTGTATATTTTCCAGTGTGCAGAATCTTTCACTGAGGCATTGTGGGATAACCAACAAAGGAGCCATTATGATTGGTCGCTGTTTGGGTAGTGCAAAAAGGTCAAATGTTAAACTGTTCTCCTTGAACCTAAGCAACAATAAAATAAAGAATGAAGGATTGGAAGAAATAGCCCAGGTAAGATTTCATTGGATATTATTATAATGGCCCTATGCAGTTGTTTTCTTTCTTATTGAAGAGTTCATCTTGTGGTTGAGGCCACGACAAAGAACTGTATTCAATCTTAGATATGTATTCCAAATTTATATTTTAAAAAAGTATATTGCAAACTTAACAAGATTGAATTAATTTCTCTGTATTTCTCATTTTTATGCCACATGTCATTCGCAATGTTCTGATGAGGTCATACTTAAAATGTATTTGTTTCCTGTGCCACCTACAGCTTCATAACTTTTTAACTGAAGTGGAAAGTGCTGTGTTTTTCCCCCCATCATTCTGATCATTTTGTTCAAAGTGATAATAAAAAATAAAAATCTGTCCTAAATTTAAATAGCCACCCACCCAAGTGTTTAAGGATGGCATTGTCCTGTGTAGTTGACAGCAAAATACTAGTGATGTTTTAACAGATTTTACCGATTTCTATTAAAATTAATTAACAGAATGCTTTTCAAGAATCAAAATTAGGAGGGGCAGTATTGCAGTGGAGAAGTGTTTGTCACTTGCACCAGAAGTTGAGGGTTCAGCCATAGACTCAACCCAATGTTACTAGTTCTAACCAGGAAACAAACTCGTGAGAATACAAGCTGGAAGTATACTTCACAAAATTTTTACTAAAATGAATTAGTACAAAATAAGAATAAAAACAGTCATAGGAGGAGATATTGATTAAGCTACCTCAGAGAGGGTTGAGATTTTCATATTGTAATAACAAGAGGGCCTCCAGCAGAACGTCAGCGTTTAACAGAGTTTATTCTTACATTTCTAGGGATTGAGAATGAACAGAACTCTGTTGTCATTGTCACTTGCAAATAACCAGATTGGAGATAAGGGAATTATCAAGCTAGGGGAGGTAAGTTGCTTTAAACCTGCATGTATTTTGTAGTTATCCATGTTACTGGCAAATAACCAGATTTGAGAGAGGGAATTTTCAAGCTAGGGAAGGTAAGTTGATTTTAACCTGCATGTCTTTTGTAGTTTATCAATTTGGATAGGACTTTTAACACCATTTTCAAACCATTACAGGTTATAGATGGCATATCCAGAAATTCCCAAATCAAGTCTGTTCAAGTTCAATATGGCTTTTGTTTCTAAAACAAAGACTGAAACTGAGAAAAAAAATGAAAAGACATCTAATCTGAAATTGAATTCAACCAGTACTAAGCATGTGCAGAAAAGTGTTGGAGGATCGAACCAACGACCCTCTGATCCTGGGTTTGGTGCTCTACCACTGGACCATGCGCTCCATATGCTTCATCCATGTTTGTTTACCTTTACACAGGTGTTGTCCAGATTCCCTCTAAGTCACGAGGAAGTTGTGGAGCGACGACGACAAAAATCTGACAGAAATTCTCCAGATAGAAATAAATCTGTGAGTATAGTAGTCAATAGTCAACTGTTTTTTATGGTAGTTTAATGGTGATACTTTTTAGGATGAACTTTTTATTTTATTTAAATACTATAATTATTTATACATAATTTATGTATATAATATATATATAATACAGTAAAACCTGTCTTAAGCAGCCAGTTAAGAGAAGGAGCAAAATGGTCTTTTAAGACAGGTGGTTGCTTAATACAGGTAAATTTGCTCATAGAAAAGGGAAATAGCAAATGTGGCTGCTTAAGAAAAGTGGCTGCTTAATAGAGGTGGCCACTTACACAGGTTTTACTGTATTTTCATAGTTTAAATATTAGAGGACAGTTTCACTAACCATCGTAAATTTAAGAGTTCCATATGAACAATGAAGACAATCATATTTGATTAATGGAAAGCTCTTTTGTTATATGAAGCTTTTTTTAATCGGGTTTAATGCCATTTTCAACCCATTCAGGTAATATCATGTATATGGCATATCCAGTTTTATTGGGAGGACAAAGACCTTAGGATGAATCTGAGTAGAACCACAGTCCTTCAGCAAGTGACAAGCCAACATTCTCACATAAAGTTTTTTGAGTAAGCGAGACTTGAGCCTACAATCTTGTGATGGGAGGTAGGTGATCTTGAGATGGGAGGTAGGTAATCTTGAGATGGGAGGTAGGTGATCTTGAGATGGGAGGTAGGTGATCTTGAGATGGGGGGTAGGTGATGTTGAGATGGGAGGTAGGTGATGTTGAGATGGGAGGTAGGTGATGTTGAGATGGGAGGTAGGTGATCTTGAGATGGGAGGTAGGTGATCTTGAGATGGGAGGTAGGTGATCTTGAAATGGGAGGTAGGTGATCTTGAGATGGGAGGTAGGTAATCTTGAGATGGGAGGTAGGTGATCTTGAGATGGGAGGTAGGTAATCTTGAGACGGGAGGTAGGTGATCTTGAGATGGGAGGTAGGTGAAGTTTAAGATTTTTTTGTTGGGTAGAGGTGGTATTCATATACCATGCTGAAGAAATTCATAGACATGGAAACATATTTCCTGTTAAATTTCTATACATTCTGCACTTATCTAAGAGTTAAAATTAATTATTCAACATATAACATTTTGTAATTTTTGAAAAACTTGCACTCCATGATGACCATGAGGATTTATTTACCTACTTAATACATTAGGGTTGCATTTCACGAAAAAACTTTCGATAAAAATCAGCCTTAAATAAGAAATATTCATATTTTGCCTAGTCATCCACATGAATTTGATATTGTTTATTCAGAAAACATATCTATTTTTCTGCAATCATCCAACCCTAAGTTGGGTTCATTTGGATTAATATTACAATTTTATAACGATATATAGCTTTTTGTTTGCGTCCTATTTTTATCGTAAGTTGTTTGTGAAATGCAACCCAGATATTTAGAGTAATTTTCATTATGGTGATATATTATTCCCTATACAATATAATTTTTTTAGATACTTCTTACTTGTAAGGCATGTTATATGGTACTTAAAACTGGTTAGCTGAACTTTTATTATTTGTTTTGTAAACCATTCATTGTTAAGATGAAACTTGGATGGTTATCGTTCCATTTTCATTGTCATGAAAAAAAATTGATTATTGTATTTAACAAGATGTGACACTATGTTTGTGTTAAGGTTGAAAGCACAATTTTAGTTTTCATCAGGTAATGTAAAATATCAGGCCAGTTTAATGTCTGTGATGTGCAACATGCATCTCAGTAACATAAAACTAGATAAATGTGTTTCGCAGTTTCATGAAAATCCAAAAAATTGTGCATCATTGCTCTATGAATTTATGTAGAATGGTACTATTTAGCAGGAAAGACATCGTGAATATGCCCTGTTGGCAACTACTGATACATCATCATTTACACTTACTCTCAGAAATTGTTAGCAAAAATATAAACACTGTGTAGATGAAAGGCACTTCAGTTTTCTTGATTTTACGTTAATATGGAGTAGGGGAAAATGGGGATGAACGTTTTTTTTAAAAAACATGTTTGTATTTAAGTATGTCATCTTTGGTGGGGATGGATAGCTGTAGAGCTCTTGTGGTGTGAAGATCTATGCTATTTACATGTTGAAACATCTCATGGAAAAGTATAACAAAATATCAGTAATCAGTCTGCGAAAACTAGATATAGTCTAAAACCCAGTATATGACATTTTTAATCGGACTACAAAAGTTTTTCAAATGACATTTGTATAGTTTGACTATTTCTATTACTTTATTTGAAATGGAACAATTTCAGCAAGATGTTGGGAGAAATTTAAGTATTATCTTCGCTGAAACTGGGTAATATTATGATTAAATGATATGAATTTAGAAAATAAAACTTTATGTAAATATTAGGACTATAAGAATTTTATTCAACTTACATAATTTTTGAAATGTCTCTAGTCCGAAGGAGTATAGTCCTAAAATTATTTTTGCATAGACTGCGTAATAACTGTCCGTGCTCTAAGAAAAAAAAAATTTGGGACTAGCTCAAGGCAAGTTGGTTGAACCAATCTACTTGCCCTAGCTTAAAAATAACCTGCCCAGATTTTTATTACCAATAAATTTTGCGATATGATATAAAATATGTAATGTCTCACATAAACATACATATTATTAAATGTATTAATTTTGATGTAGGGTTAGCTCCTTTTAACAGTCTAAAATCACTGAAAAAGAGGCTGCCAAACAGCTTTAAGTGTGTAGCAGTAAAATTGAGATGAAAAGATGGATCTTTAGAAATACTTGTTGTTTCAAATAGACCAAATATCACTTTACATTAAAATAATAAATAACTTACATGAATGTTTTTTTTAATGCTAAAAGTTGAATTCTGAAGAAGAGTCGATTACAGGTGACTTGTACTGAATGTGTTATCAGTGATAATTGTTTATTGTTGAACACTTTTCTGACTGTAAACACAAATTTAAAGTAACGATTTTTCACTCGAGGTCATTCGCGGGCTGTATGTTTATTTGTTTTATAAATAGCTGATTGCTTTTGATCAACTCTGTAAGAAAGAAGTTGGCTGTAGTGCATAGTATAGGCTGCTCACGCCTGGGGTTGTGGGTTAGATTACCAGCTTGACCCGATGCCTCTCAAAAACAACACTCAGTGCTGGTTCTACCAAGGTAGTGGACTTGAAAGGGGTTCAAATGAGCTTTTAGCTGTCTTCGCACTCAAGCTCAGGCCATTATAAATTGATTGCTAGATTATCATCCAAATTTTTCTTAAATAGGGATAGGATTTTATTTCCTTTTTTTTTTTTATGAAAATAAAATGGTCGGGGCAGCATGATAATTAGGTGGACGACGGGGATGATAATCTAGCAATTCACTTATTATGGCCTAAAATAAATTTGTACAAACAAAACTCTGTTTCAGACGTAACTGTCACAACATTGTGTAATACTTAAATTATATTAAATCAATGCAAATAACATAAAACAAAATATTTTAAAGCAGAATATGAATGACTCGTAACAGAGAGGGAATTACAAGCAGTTTTTTATTCAAAGGCAATCAGTTACTATATTGTAGATTTTTAAATTCTATAAACATACTTGTACATGGTCAGATTTATATATTTGTTGGTATAGATATTTTAAAATATAATCAGAAACGATGGTCGAAAAGAAAATTGAAAATCCGAAATTCTGAAAAATAGTTTGTCACTTTTTACAGAAGAAATCGAAGCAGATTGGATAATTTCTAAAAAAATTTTGTTAATCTGATGAAAATAATTATGTGACGAAAAAATTTTGGTTTGGTTAAGAAAACTTGTGCTGTAGAATAAAAAATATATATAAAAAAGAAAAAAAAAAAACTTTACAAATGTGGAAAATTGGCAATGATATTTTTTTTTAACTCAACAAATATGAAAATGGCCATTAATCACAAAATAAAACTGATTCACTTGTTAATTATATAGTTAGCACTTTTGGTACTGGGTATTTAAGGTAGCACTTTTGGTACTTGGGTATTTAAGGTAGCACTTTTGGTACTGGTATTTAAGGTAGCACTTTTGGTACTGGTATTTAAGGTAGCACTTTTGGTACTGGGTATTTAAGGCACTACTTTTGGTACTGGGTATTTAAGGTAGCACTTTTGGTACTGGGTATTTAAGGCAGCACTTTTGGTACTGGGTATTTAAGGTAGCACTTTTGGTACTGGTATTTAAGGCACTACTTTTGGTACTGGGTATTAAGGCAGCACTTTGGTACTGGGTATTTAAGGCAGCCACTTTTGGTACTGGGTATTTAAGGTAGCACTTTTGGTACTGGGTATTTAAGGCACTACTTTTGGTACTGGGTATTTAAGGCAGCACTTTTGGTACTGGGTATTTAAGGCAGCACTTTTGGTACTGGGTATTTAAGGCAGCACTTTTGATACTGGGTATTTAAGGTAGCACTTTTGATACTGTGTATTTAAGGCAGCACTTTTAGTACTGGATATTTAAGGCAGCACTTTTGATACTGGGTATTTAAGGCAGCACTTTTGGTACTGGATATTTAAGGCAGCACTTTTGGTACTGGGTATTTAAGGAAACACTTTTAATACTGGATGTTTAAGGCAGCACTTTTGGTACTAGGTATTTAAGGAAACACTTTAATACTGGATGTTTAAGCAGCACTTTTGGTACTGGGTATTTAAGGCAGCACTTTTGGTACTGGGTATTTAAGGCAGTACTTTTGGTACTGGGTATTTAAGGAAACACTTTTTTAATACTGGATGTTTAAGGCAGTACTTTTGGTACTGGGTATTTAAGGCAGCACTTTTGGTACTGGGTATTTAAGGAAACACTTTTAATACTGGATGTTTAAGGCAACACTTTTGGTACTGGGTATTTAAGGCAGCACTTTTGGTACTGGGTATTTAAGGCAGCACTTTTGGTACTGGGTATTTAAGGCAGCACTTTTGGTACTGAGTATTTAAGGCACTACTTTTGATACTGTGTATTTAAGGCAGCACTTTTGGTACTGGGTATTTAAGGCAGTACTTTTGGTACTGGGTATTTAAGGAAACACTTTTAATACTGGATGTTTAAGGCAGTACTTTTGGTACTGGGTATTTAAGGCAGCACTTTTGGTACTGGGTATTTAAGGAAACACTTTTAATACTGGATGTTTAAGGCAGCACTTTTGGTACTGGGTATTTAAGGCAGCACTTTTGGTACTGGGTATTTAAGGCAGCACTTTTGGTACTGGGTATTTAAGGCACTACTTTTGACACTGTGTATTTAAGGCAGCAATTTTGGTACTGGGTATTTAAGGCAGTACTTTTGGTACTGTGTATTTAAGGCAGCAATTTTGGTACTGTGTATTTAAGGCAGTACTTTTGGTACTGTGTATTTAAGGTAGCACTTTTAATGCTTGGCACAAAAGAAGACTGGCACTAAAAGAGGTGCTTTTAATATTAGGTACTAAATGGAGAGCTTTTAATACTTGCTACTAAAGTCAGTACTTTTCGAACTTGGTACTAAAGTCAGAACTTTTAGAACTTGGTACTTAAGTCAGTCATTTTAGAACTTGGTTTTAAAATCAGTTCTTTTAGAATTTGGTACTAAAGTTGGTACTTTTGATACTGGGCACTTTTGTTACGCTCATCTATATTCTTTATGTACCAAAGTTATTTAAAATGTACCATATCTGGTTATAAAACACATGTTTGCTGTTGTGTCACATCGAGGTAGAAAGATCATTTTAACATTTGATATTGTTTGTTTGTGTCAAAGTTGTTCAAAGTTGTGTTGGATGTCATTTGTATATTGTTTGTCCCAATTTTACCTATATTTGTTTAAATTCTGTTTTTCAAGCCATCAATCGAATTACTTGAACACAGTAATAAAAAACATAGAAAATCTCTTGCTGTAAGTATATTATGGTTTTAGTTTTTATTCGTCACTGGAACAAGGGTATCTCCAGTTAATTCTCTAAAATTCTACAAACACCATTGGCAGGATGGGGTGGAAGGGCAGTGGATAGAGTGTTGGGCTCTTTCTTGTGTTGAGCCCAGTTAGCTAAGTCGGTTGCATGTCTGCCTATCAATCCAGGGTTGTGAGTTCAAATCCTCACCCAAGCACAGTTGCATGTGGAGGGCGTGGTCCAGTGGTAGAACACCAAACACATAATAGGGTTGTGGGTTTGATCCTCTGCCAAGGCTACACACATTGAAATGGTCTATATTCTGTACACAGATTAAAGTTCTATATACACGAAATAAAGTGGGTTTTATACACATATTGAAATGGACTATATACATCAATAAAGTGGGTTATATACACAGATATATTCTGCTTCACAGATTAAAGAGTCTTTTTTAAAAGAATTAAAAGAAGAAATTGATAACCCCATTTCAAATAATAATCCAAGCACATTTTCTTAAAATCTAAAGCTATTAGGCTGTTGAGGAATTTAGATTAACTGTAGATACCCTTAGAAACAATTGATTTGATGCTAATACCACTTTGAACAACTTGATCACAGATGTTTGTTTGTGTCGTATGTTGTTGTCCTTCTCTCGCACGCTGTTTGTGTCACACTTCACGTTTTGTATATTCACATATCACAGCCTCCCCTCAGCCGGCGTGCCGACTCCAAGGATCGACCTGGGAGTGTTAGAAGTAACACGCACGCAGACAGGAACAAGAAAAATGAAAAACAGTCGGCAAAAACAAAGAAGGTAATGTCACAATTCACTGATATAAGATAACCTGAGCTTGAGCTGAGATTGATCCATTCTGATCACCCGGTGTCTGTTGTTCGTTGGTCAACTTAATTTGTATGCAGTCTACCATATACTTGAATATTTTTTATTGGATATTCAACTGCTATATATTCATTGTGGACAAATTCCTGAACTGTCCAAATTGTTATAAGGTCAGAATTATGATCCTTGAAATGGCAAAAATAACACTATTTGAGCTTGCATGCACTCAAATTTTTTGCGCTACTGGCCAAAGGCAAGAATGAAGGTTTGTCCGGTTGCCGTCCATTTGATCACTTTTATTGTAAACACTGAAAATGGGTGTAATTCTGTCTAAGGTCAGGCTGTTTCATGAATGCTCATATAAGTTCTTAAATCAGCTGTTTTGGACTGAAATAGACATAGTTTTAGTCCTGTTCATGTTATTTATTGTCTCTTAAACAATGTAGCATATTCAGTTTTCATCTGATTTTGACCAAACTTTGAACAGGCTATATCAGACAATATTGGACAGAGTTATGGGCCTTGATTGATGAAAAAAATGTTTTGTCTTGAAACTTTCTGTTAGGTTTATTACATTTAGACGAGATTTGGTGGGAATGTTACTGATGATGAAAGCTACCATAAGGTTTTGAGCCAGATTGGGTCCCAAAAGGGTTTATATGGAACATTTTCCAAAATCTTCTTCTCAACAAATAATGATTGGTTCATATTTGATTTAAACTATCCACATGAGTAGGGGCTTAGAATTTGTACAAATCAAGGAGTTAGTATTTATAGGGGACCTGTAAGGAGGTTCTGGTTTTTTTATTTAGGAATACTATGGGAAAATGTAAATATCTTCTTTTTTTTTTCATCCATTTGTGCAAATATATTATTCAGTTTGAGATCTGAAGCATCTTTTAACAACAGCAAATGTAAGATTTGGTTCTCTTAACGTCTCACGCCACTATTACATTTCCCATAGGGCTCCATTGTAACATTTATGTCCAAAACAGAGTGAAAAATTAAATTCTGCAGCATGTGTCTGGGCTCAAATTCTTCATTGGTTCAAGATATGCAATTATAAAGAAAAAAAAGTATACCTTGACCAGGTTGGTTTTTTTTAAATTCAATGCTTTTGTGAGACCTATCAATTTCCAGAGTAACGATTTGTCAACTATTCGCCCTAGATGCGGTTCGAACCAACAATTCTGAAATGACACAGAATTGACTAGAAAGCTGGTATCAGTATCAAATTTTTTAGTGGTGATTTCTAAAATACTGACCATTTAACTCATGCTAGCAAAAAACAAAACACTGCAGTACAAAGCCCTGAAAAAAGAAGAAAAAGAGAACTAAAGTTTTATTTCTACCTCCTTCATCTGTAGGTCCGGAGTACTCAAGGGAGATAATAGTGGTGTGAGTCCTGAAAAGGACTTTTTTTTTAAATTTAAGATTCTAAATTTTCATATTATGTAACAATACTCAATACAAGTTCAATAAAGCTAAATGCATCCCCATATCTGAACTAGTTCTGAAATAAAATAAGTTTTAGTGACACATGGTTTCAGTCAAAATGCTGCCATTTCATGTAAAAAAGCAAGAATTCACTACCCTACAGTCTAAATTTCATGATAACTTGACCAATTGTATCTAAAAAGGTCTGAAACTTTCACAACTACATGGTAAAATGAAAAGGTGTCTGAAAATGGGAAGAAAAACAGACATCTTGATTACAAAAAAAATGATATTGTGGAACAAAACTTATTAAACTTAACATATTTTAGATAAAATTTCAATATCAGAATGATATGGCAGCAGCACAAGCAAACAATTCAAGCTATTTTCATGCTAAAGTACTCCATTACCCTGTCTACACATCAATTCCAATATAAGAAGGGCAACACAGGCTCAATAGATAATGCATACATGACATTCAATGTAAAATTCTGCATATCTATAGCATTTTCTATAAAAATGGAGTACAAGCAAAAACGTCGCCAAATTCAATGATTCGACGCAGAATTTAATGCGACGACAACCGAAAACAACCGAAGTTAACCGTAAACTGGCCGCTTGGCAAGATTGCAACTACTGCCTTTTCATAATTAAACAATAAAAATTAATACAAACTCCCAGTCCACTGTAAATATGCAATTTAATTCATTTTGCAAACAATTCTATTTTTGTATTCAGAAATAAGTGGGTGGGGTAATAAATTAATGTAAATATCAGCTTAAAATTCACAATCTGAGCAATAAGCATGCCCACTGGAATTCAGTGTGATCTTGCAGATACTTCAACCTGAATTAAGGGTTGGTAGTTCTACAGAAATATGGCAAAACCACACATGATGGAGAGAGTGTCACAAATGGGATCTGTCTATGAGGACAGGTGTTCATGAAATATGAGACTGGACACTGCTCATAAACCTAAACTTAGGGCAAGGAAACACCAAAATGACCATCCACAGAGTAAACCAGCATTCTGCCATGCATTAGACATGATGTATCTCTCTTTTTGTTTCCACATTTAACAGAATACTAAATCATACATGGATAACATGAATATCAAGAAATTGACATATACAAAGTTTGGTCAATGTGTGTAATCTCTATCATAAATGCATGGGAAAAAAATGCAAATCTGCACCATCAGTTATATTGAAATGTTTAAAAACTCAGATTGTGTTCAACTATTCATAACATGTCCAAATTATAGTTTAATACCTTCTATTTAAAGAAATCAGCATTCCTCAACACTGCAACATGCAGATCTGCCAGTTTCTGTTAACGTCTCACGCCACTATTACATTTCCCATAGGGCTCCATTGTAACATTTATGTCCAAAACAGAGTGAAAAATTAAATTCTGCAGCATGTGTCTGGGCTCAAATTCTTCATTGGTTCAAGATATGCAATTATAAAGAAAAAAAAGTATACCTTGACCAGGTTGGTTTTTTTAAAATTCAATGCTTTTGTGAGACCTATCAATTTCCAGAGTAACGATTTGTCAACTATTCGCCCTAGATGCGGTTCGAACCAACAATTCTGAAATGACACAGAATTGACTAGAAAGCTGGTATCAGTATCAAATTTTTTAGTGGTGATTTCTAAAATACTGACCATTTAACTCATGCTAGCAAAAAACAAAACACTGCAGTACAAAGCCCTGAAAAAAGAAGAAAAAGAGAACTAAAGTTTTATTTCTACCTCCTTCATCTGTAGGTCCGGAGTACTCAAGGGAGATAATAGTGGTGTGAGTCCTTAAGAGGTTTGAATTTCCAATGAGGACAAGATTGGGATGCAACAGGGTTGAAATTGAAAATTTTCAAAATCTTCTCGGCAGCTGATCAGTCAAATTAGTTTATATTTAATACTGTTCTTATGAATAAATGTTTGTTTTTTGTACAAAAAAGGGGCAGGGGGTATGTGGAGACCCTGTAAGGACAAAAAAAAATATTTCTATTTCATTTGTTCAATATTAATTTATAGTTTGAGATCTAAATTAATGTCTAGTCTTAGCAAATTATGCTTGGTTCAATAAGAAGGATCGAATTTCAAAATGGTCAAAGGGGCCCCAAAATCATTTAAATTTTGAAATTTAGATAGTCTTCCTCTGAATGGTTAATCTGTCAAACATGTTCATAAATGATATAATTTACCCATACATCATTAAATTATTAAGATTCCGCATATCTAGGGGCTTGGATGTACATGGGTCTTTTTAATCACTCCAAGTTGCAATTTTTACATGTTTTTGTTAAAAACATATAAAAAAGTGGGTTGGGTACAGCCAATGATTTTTAGCTCTACTGGCCAAAGGCCAGAAGTGCTTATGCGATGGCGTGTTGTCCGTCGTTTTTCGTCTGTTGTCCGTCTTCTGTAGTCTGTCGTCTGTTAGAAGCACTTTCTCTGAAACCACTAGGCCAATTAAACTGAAACTTCACATGGGTGTTTCTATTGCATAGGAGACTATACAGAAGAATTTTTTTTTCGATCTGAAATTCAAGATGGCCACCATTACTAAAAATAGTCCAAAACGTAAAAAATCTTCTTCTCATGAACGGCCCAACAGATTTTCAAAATGTATATGTAGTTATGATGACCAACTATAGTTTTGTTAGATTTGTTCAAATGGTGTCCCTAGGGTTAAATATGACCCCGCTCCGAGGGTTCAATGTCATTATAATATTTTTTTTTTTTTTTTTTTAAAATGGAAATGATTTTGCCAATATCTTCACAGAAGCATTGTTTGGTGAAGGAGGTTTAGATTTGTAAAAATGACTGGGTTCCACTGTCTTAAGGGGTCAGGAGGAACCCCAAAAGGGTACAAATTGGGAATTACTAAATTCGTTTTCTTAAGAACTGGTATGTCAGATTTGTTCATAAGTTGCGTAAATTTTCCCTGAGTGTAGGGGTTTGATTGCAGATAAGAATCTAGTGGCTAAAATTTATAGGGGCCCCGTAAGGGGACTTAGAATTTTACATAGGGATACTATGGGAAAACAGAAAATTCTCTTTTTTTTTCATCTGTTCTGAAACCACTAGTCCAGTTAAACTGAAACTTCACATGAGTGTTTCTATTGCATAGGAGACTATACCGAAGATTTTTTTTTTTTCGATCTAAAATTCAAGATGGCTACCGTTACTAAAAATAGTCCAAAACTTAAAAAATCTTCTCCTCATGAACGGCCAAACAGATTTTCAAAATGTTTATGTAGCAATGATGACCAACTTTAGTTTTGTTAGATTTGTTCAAATGGTGTCCATAGGGTTAAATATGACCCCGCCCCAAGGGTTCAATTAGGGGACACATGTCATTATAATATTTTTTTTTTTTTTTTTTTTAAAATGGGAATGATTTTGCCTATATCTTCACAGAAGCATTGTTTGGTGAAAGAGGTTCAGATTTGTAAATATGACTGGGTTCCACTGTCTAAAGGGGTCAGGAGGGGCCCCTGAAGGGTACATATTTGGGAATTACTAAATTCGTTTTCTTAAGAACCGGTATGTCAGATTTGTTCATATTTTGCGCAAATTTTCCCTGTGTGTAGAGGTTTGATTGCAGATAAGAATTTAGGGGCTAAAATATATAGGGGTCCTGTAAGGGGACTTCGAATTTTCGGATACTGTGAGAAAACAGAAAATTCTCTTTTTTTTTCATTTATTCTGAAACCACTAGCCCAATTAAACTGAAACTTCACATTGGTGTTTCTATTGCAAAGGAGACTATACCGAAGATTTTTTTTTTTCGATTTGATATTCAAGATGGCTGCCATTACTAAAAATAATCCAAAACTTATAAAAACTTCTTCTCATGAACGGCCCAATAGACTTTCAAAATGTTTATGTAGCAATGTTGACCAACTATAGTTTTGTTAGATTTGTTCAAATGGTGTCCGTAGGGTTAAATATGACCCCGCCCCAAGGGTTCAATTAGGGGACACATGTCATTATAATATTTTTTTTTTTTTTTTTTTAAAATGGGAATGATTTTGCCTATATCTTCACAGAAGCATTGTTTCGTGAAGGAGGTTAAGATTTGGAAATATGACTGGGTTCCACTGTCTTAAGGGGTCAGGAGGGACCCCTGAAGGGTACATATTTGGGAATTACTAAATTCGTTTTCTTAAGAACCGGTATGTCAGATTTGTTCATATTTTGCATAAATTATCCCTGTGTGTAGGGGTTTGATTGCAGATAAGAATTTAGGGGCTAGAATTTATAGGGGCCCTGTAAGGGGACTTAGAATTTTACATAGGGATACTATTGGAAAACATAAAATTCTCTTTTTCTTTCATCTGTACTGAAACCACTAGTCCAGTTAAACTGAAACTTCACATGGGTGTTTTTATTGCATAGGAGACTATACCGAAGATTTTTTTTTTTCAATATGA
This sequence comes from Panopea generosa, assembly GCA_029582155.1. Classification (NCBI taxonomy): domain Eukaryota; kingdom Metazoa; phylum Mollusca; class Bivalvia; order Adapedonta; family Hiatellidae; genus Panopea; species Panopea generosa. The sequence continues at coordinate 23,264,717 of CM055910.1, forward strand.
AATTCAAGATGGCCACTGTTACTAAAAATAGTCCAAAACTTAAAAAATCTTCTTCTCATGAACAGCCCAACAGATTTTCAAAATGTTTATGTAGTAATGATGACCAACTATAGTTCTGTTAGATTTGTTCAAATGGTGTCCCTAGGATTAAAAATGACCCTGCCCTGAGAGTTCAATTAGGGGACACATGTCAATATAATATTTTTATTTATTTTTTTAAATGGAAATGATTTTGCCTATTTTTTCACTAAATCATTGTAAGGTGAAGGAGGTAAGGATTTGTAAAAATGATTTGGTTTCTATGTCTTTAGGGGTCAGGAGGGGCCCCAAAAGGGTACAAATTTGGAATTAGTAAAATTGTTTTCTTAAGAACCGGTATGTCAGATTTGTACATATTTGATATAAATTATCCCTAAGTGAAGGGGTTTGATTGCAGATAAGAATTTAGGGGCTAAAATATATAGGGGTCCTGTAAGGGGACTTCGAATTTTCGGATACTGTGAGAAACAGAAAAATCTCTTTTATTTCCATTTATTCTGAAACCACTAGGCCAATAAAACTGAAACTTCACATGGATGTTTCTATTGCATAGGAGACTATACAAAAGGTTTATTTTTTCTATCTAAAATTCAAAATGGCCGAATTTTTCTATTGCATAGTAGAATTTCAAAAAGTGCTATGGCCACTACAAGTCAGTAGAGAATCCTCAGGCCCTCTTGGGCCTCTTGTTTTAAATCAAATAAAAATATACAAGAGAAAAACTTAGTTCCCAGTGTAGATTTTCATTGATTTACATGTGTGTTACCAATTTTTAATATGATGCTTTTTTTGTAAGAGCATTTTCATACACTATAATGTAATGATATCTTAATGAACTCAGTTTTATCAAAACATAAGTATATATATATATATAACAACGTTAAGTCAAGCATGGAAATATCTTTTTTATGATCCATTTTCTTTACGATCATGACAATTATGTTTATTAATTGAATTAAAATATATTTTAATTAATTCTATTTTACGATTCAATATCTTTAAGGCAAATTGGTTAAAGTTGTCGAGTGTCTCTTTAAAATAAAACCAGAATTGTTTAGTATATACAAAAAAAAAATGTGTAATATTAATATCTTATTTTTTAAATTAGGATGGGAAAGGTGGAAAGGAAGAGAAAGAAGAAAAACACGATAAGGGCAAAGGAAAGAAGGATAAAGATGAAAAACCACCTGCAAAGAAAGGTATTGGGTCATATTTTTTTATTTTATATTTTTTGTTTTTTCTATGTTGTTTTGAGGACAATTTTTGGCTAGGTTTTATTTTAATCAAAAGCTTTTTTAATGCTATTTAACTTAAATTTAAAACAAAGTGATATTTGAGAAATAATGGGCATTAAAAATAAGAAACCATGTTTGATTTTTATGCCACTGAGGCTAACAGATGATCAGTTTATTTAACCACTGTTAACCCAGGATCCCAGAAGGTTAACAATTACTCTAGCACCCCAGTCTCCACAAGTAATGGATAACTTTCCGACTTGAATCAGAGGTGAGAAACGAATGACAATGAGATGCAGTGTTGTATATTAATCATCACCGATCCTGTGATCAGACAAAATTCAAACTCGTGATCCATGGATTGATAGTCAGACATGCTACCACTTAAGCTAACCAGGCCAAGCAATGAAACCATTTGAAAATTGACCTTTAATTTACTTTGTCTTAAAAACATTTAATTACATAAACCAATTATTTGAAATGCATGTCTGTTGTATGCACTTACATATATCTTAAAAAGAAAGACTTTTTCTTCCCTTTATATTTCAATGTCACCATCATGCATTATTGCTAAATGTACATAATCAAAATCTGTTTCTGATTTTTATGTTGTTTTTCAAGTATCACTGCTGTTATTTACAAGCACCAATAGTCTAAAGGTTCTGACAGAAATAAAATTATTGTCAAGTTGTATGGAATTATTACTTTGCATTGATTTGCGGTTGCATTTTCCTATTTTATTATTTTTGTGGTTAAGTGTGGTTGATTAATTTTGCTTGTTTTATTTGCTGTTTCAACTCTTGTGTCAAAAGCATTAAAAGTGTATACATGTACATGCTTATTACCCTGAACAAACATGCTTGTTTTCCTGATCTTGCTAATATTGTGGTTTTGACCTGAACATTAACTTGAGATTTGGGATATTTGACTTTTCTTGGTCAACAGTATTTGCAAAAGGTATTTCTGACTAGCAATATAGCTTGTCAGATGACATTGAGTACAATGAACACTTAAGCTTAAAATTTATCCCCCACCCCTGTTTTAAAGGTGCCAATCATCACACAAATTCAGTCAATATTTTCTTGAATAAATCAAACTAAAACAGGTTTTTATGAAGATCAGGTTGTCATTTTTTATGTTATTTTTAGACACAAGAGGTGAACAATTTTGTTTTAATGCACAGATGGTTTCAGTATTGTTGTTTATTTCAGTTGAATTTCAGTTTGGGTTGAAACCATTTTAGAAAGCATCTTGGTATTGCTTGTCAATTTTGCCTCTGATTTGTTATCACTTACCCTGCATTTTAGTCAATATTGTGAAAAACAATGTTTTACTGATATAGTGATTATATAATTATAATATAGAAAAAAAATCAATTTTTTTTTTACATAAGTTTTAATTGAGATTTGGATTTTGTTGAAATATGATCTTTTTTTTATATCACAAAAATAAATAATTAATCATTTAAAAAAAATTAGCAGACTCGGTTTTATGGAGCCCGTTCACGAGTTTGACTAAAGACCTATGGTCAGTATTGACTAAAGTGCTTGTATGTGTTGTAGCATGTAAATATGTTATTGAGGTATTGATACAGGAATTTGTCTTGGTAAGCCTTCTATGCAACAAGGACTATTTTAAGAATGCCACCATATGTGCGATGAGTAAAAGGAATGAGAACATATGTGTGATTGTCGGGGCCACTGAAATTGAATGAAATTAACACCATTTCAACATTTTACAGCTAGGGAGTATATGATTGCCCAGTTTTACTAGTGGGAATTTGTTTGTTTGAATATAAAGTGTTTTTTATATGCCGTTGAGGGGGTTAACAGACATTCAATTAACCTAACTACTCTTTCCTGCTATCTACGAAGGTTAACCATCACTTGAGCACCCTATCTCTGCAATAACCTGTTAACTTTCCCACTTGAATCAGTAGTTGGCAATGAATTGAATGACAGTGTAATGGAATGTCATATATCAGTCGTCATAGAGATTTTGGCCAGGCTGGCATTTAAAGTCACGATCCCTGGGTTGATAGTTAGACGCATTACCGACTGAGCTAACTGGTCCTGACTGTTAGTGGAGGAAGACCTCAGAATGAATCTTTCTCACATAAATTGTTTTTGACCTTGCAGCAGTTGAGCCCACGACCTCAGCAATGATAAGTATGTGATCTTGAGACAGCTTCTTCGACTACTAGGCAAAATAATATTTCCTGGTGTGAAGGGTTTGATGAAATAAAGGGTGGGTATGCTGTCCACAAAGCATTAGTTCTAGCATAATCGTATCCATGGTGGCATTACTTTAATAGGACTTGCATATGTATAATGTACATGTTTTCTTTTCAATATATGTTATAGTTAATGATATGTTAAGACTTTATCACGATGAAAATGTTTTGGATTAAGCCGGTCTCTCTGGCATTTTAGGAATGATAAGGTATTGTAGATATGATGTCATATGTCTATTACTGCCAGAGAATGACCCTGATTTAGTTAAGTGAAAAAATACCAGATACAATGGCAGTCATTGTATAATATGAATTAACAGACGACCCCCATATTGAAACAAGTAACCCATGAGTGTGGGATGCAATTGTACTAACTTGTATGTTGTATTTAACTCTTCAGATGCAAAAAGCAAAGGTTAAAATTTTTTCCTCCTCAAAGCTGTTAAAAAAAATAAAGTTCCAAAAACTTGAGAGTCTCATTGAAAATGTATGCTTTACATACAAAATAACAAACGGTCTTTTGCATATATATGTATTACTTTATAACAAGTGTGATATTTGATGTAATATATATGTATATCAAATATAAACCATTATTTACTAGTACATTTACTACATTTAAATAAGATAACACTTCTTAATAAAAAAAATCTCATCGGATGACGTTCAATCAGTCAATAAAATTGATTAAGCTTTTAAAGGTCCATTGATTAATTTGTTGAGTCAGCTATTGGTATTGATTCTTAAGTCTTTTTACATTTTAATTAATTAAGAGGGAAAAATCTCTTTGACTATCATTATAAATATGGAAAAGGGTTACTGTATTCTTTTCAAGGGAGGTATAGTTAAGATGAGACATTATTTAACAGTTATAATGACTTTATTATCAGCACTAAGTCTTAATGAATGCAGTTAAGGAAGTTGGTAAAATATATCTAAATTTAAAATTCGGTATTGTCAAAACTCTAGCCTTAAACGGGCAATGAAGCATTTTTATTAAAATGAATGACCTGGAATAAAATGGCATTATTATAAAATAAGCCAATGATTAAGCAAGCACCATCTGTACTTGTCTGGGCCAGAACATTTTTTGAAAGTTCCATTATTCTAAAACTTCGAATTTCCTGACGTTAAGTAGAAGTTTACTATTTGCTAATAATGTTAAGCAGGAAAATAGTATAGTGAATATATCAAGGGTGTTAACCAGTCCATGATTTTGGATTTGCATCAAAGTTTGACCTGACAACACCCAGTAATGGATCTTCCCTGAACTTAAAATTGATTTCCCCCACAAAAAATGAGCTAACCTCACAATCACAATTAAATAAATCGTTACAAATCGATTTTCATTTTTGTTAACTATTTCTTTGTCTTTCAATGATTGGTTTAACACAATATCTGAAAACAATAACAATAAAAATGATTGAGAATGAATATGATAGCATTGTAAGTACAGTATATGCAAAGATTTGGATTTGGTGCAATTAGTCCTTTTGGAACTTTATTTATCTTCTGTTCATATCTCTGCTCTTACCACAAAGTAAGCCATTTAAACAAGTGCTATTATAGTGTATCATCAATTAATGACTTGTAGCTACATATTACTGATTTAGTCACATAATGTGTGATTGATTTAATAATTGTATGTACACTCATTAGAATCATCTAACCCTGCTGTAGAAACTAACTTGTGTTCTGTAATTATACTGAAAAGAGTCATTTAGAATAATGCTAGAAGAATGATTAGATTTGTTTCTTATAATCTTTCGCTTTCCTGGATTTACTGTTCATATCTCTGGTGGTGCATTATCCCTTGTGGTGTAAACATTTTTAAGATCCAATGCAAAACTGAAAAAGGTACAACAGGTTTGCGGTCAACTTTCATAACCATGTTATTTTCAATTTTATGACATAATATGCAGTTCAGGCAAACACTTTTGCTGTTTCCCTAATCCTCCAAGTTAAGATTCAGTAGTTCTGATTTCCCTCTCAAAAAAATGTCATAACTGTTTTCTTACTCACTCGCCAGTCTGTAAAGATTTAAGGAAATATTTGCATCATTGTGTTCCTTTCTTCAAAATATATCATAATTCCTTCTTCAAGGCCAAAATGATCTGGAAAGTTTTTAGTAAAAATTCATTTGTATTAGCCATGACCGATCAGTACATATTGTGCAAAACAAATGATTTGTACCTGTCAAAAGAGTGTCAATAATGTTAAGTTCAACTCTCAAAATACTCTTATTAAAAAGGTTAAAACAATTTTCTTCTTCCCAAACTGCAAAAGGAGGTTAAATAACATGGGCATAGGAGTGTTTCAATTATTGGGAGGAGGGGGGCAACCTGAGGTGAGAGCGTATGAGGATATACTTCCAGGCCCCTATATGTTGAACCTGAATATTGGTGGGAAGGGGTGGGGGTCGATCTCACCTTGTCCCATATCCCCTCCCGGCTCCTACACCTATGAATAGTTCTGTGGTCAATGCTCATATTGTTTTCATATTAACTTCTAACACGTCAAAACGGTTTACTCTTCCTCTACCTACTGAGGAGTTTCAACAATTTTACATTCAATTGTTAAACTGATTCCACAGTTTATATGATAATACAAAAACAATTAGCAGTTTCCTTATCTATCAAAGAATGTTCAATATTTTTTGTCTAATCTTTGTCTCTTTTTTTTTTCGGAAAAAAAATAGGTGTAACTTTTCAGGCACCAGCGTCACCAGTTCAATATTAAGTTGATCTTAATCTGTTTCTTAGAAATTGTTAAACCTTAAGTCACCAAATTTGGCCCATAGTTGTGTATTATGTAGTTTTATTTAAAACCATGCAGCATTTTTTTTTCCGGGTGACCTTTACGCTTATGGGCGATATATATTATAGCTTAGCCTACACAAGGTTTAGTATTTTGCGTTAAGCTCATTTTCTTAAAGACTGTTTTGCATAGTCTGTGTTATGGAAAGTACTAACTCAAAACCATGTAGTTCTAATTCAGATGACTTTGGCATTTAGGAATAATTACCATAGTCTACAAAATGTTATGTTTTAGTATACCCCCGATTCTCAGAAACAGTTAAGCCTAAAGTTACCAAATTTGGTATATAATTATGTGATGGGCAGTACTATTCAATAGAATAGAGATTCCCCGAGATGACTTATTTGGCCCAGAGCCACTAAACTTGGTACTTTATTGTGTTATGGAGAGCACTACGCAAAACACGTAGCCTTTTATTAGATGACCTTCATCTTTAGAAATAATTAAATAAGTCTACAAAAAATATTATGTTAAGCTCTGTTTCTTTGAAAGTGTCACCATATTGTGTCTATAGTTGTGTAATGGGTAAAGCTACTAAATGTCTTAATAGCCTTTGTAAAGGATAGAGGCAAGACATTTCATTCTGTGAAGTTGTCTTGTTTTATTGTATGAATATTTTTACAAACATCTTGTAAAAAGCACTCACTTTCAACCTTTCTACATATCCACTTTTGAGTATATTGGTCGTTGGAAAAGCTAACACTGCATTTAATAAGATTACAATCTCTGCTTATAACATATTTCACCACATATGAACACACATATATATATATTCACTGCTCTCCCGGCTTCTGATTATATAACAAAACAGTCAGGGTTATACGTAACTAAATGTTAGAAAGAATCTCATTTTGCTTTTCAGATAAAAAAAAAACAACACAGAAAATCGTTTGAGTGCATTTCAGACTGTTTACATTTAAGAAGAAGTTTTTAAAAACACCAACACGTAAAAAACATTTGTTATAGTTTATTTCCGACGTTTTGGCTTATCGCATTAATCATTAAATGATAATTAAACAACGGAACTAACATCACATAACGTAACATTAAAATAACGGGAAAAATAAATGAGCCGCATCGCGCAAACTTTGACTCAAAGAAATATTAATTCAGGAGCCAAACACGCAACAAGACGCGGCTCATGTTAAATATTGTCGCAATCACAAGTACATGAAATATTGGATCGAAACGATGCTTAAATTCCTATAAATAATAATAAGAAAGAGAAATAGGAACAAACAATTTTTTTACATTTAAGATGTGCATGTATAGCATAAGACAAAATGCACATACGATTATAAGAATTTTCTAAAATTGCATTTTTTTACCGTTATATTAGATATTTTGTCATAATAATCGAGTACAAACTCTCCCACAGTCATAAATGCACTTTTTCTGTTTTATAAGGTCATGGCTTATTAATCTAACTCATGCTAGTGTCGTTCACTGTAAAAGTAGTATATTTTAAGATTTTCTATACACAGCACTTAGTGTAGACATGATATAACTGTATAACATATAAAATAACTGAAGAAATAATAGAAGAACTAACGGGAGTAAAATGAGTTTGCGACAGCTTAAAAGAAATAACTGTACATGTAAATTGTTTATATATTTATATTGAAACTGTTACTATGTAAAATATAAATTAATGCTCATTTTAAGCCAAATAAACTGACATACATCATTTTGCTTTTACTGTTTCGAACTCGAAATTACTGATCAGGTATATATTGAAATTAATTTCATGACATTACCATACATAAGATTTTGACATTTGACATACTATCAGAAAGATCAGGATTGCCTATAATCATGACTAATTGAAAGCAGAAAATGAAATTGTTTGAACATTTCAGATCAAATTTCATAAGGTTCAGTACAAAAAAGTTCACCAGTTTAGTTTAATCTGCAATTTTGAAATACCAGTTTTATTAAACCGGATTAGTATGTGAACCCTATTAATATAGTTGAATATATTTAGTAACGTAACATATCCTGCTAGGTGAAACCCCATTTCAATTGTAAATAATATTTAGCAGCGTACGGTATCCACCAAGAAGAAACACTTTGTCCATTACTATTTTGTTTACATTTATATCAGACCATTTAAAAGTACCACCTCACCTACACCCAGCTCGGTCCCCGAGTCCAGGGAGACATGATCATGGTCACCGTAGTAAGTAAAGCCGCTCATATTACCGCTACAATAACCCACCAACTGATCCATAGCAATAATCATTCAATTACTGCATGTGCACACTTTTTTAGATAGTCAAAATTTCTTTGATTACATTTTAACAAATGGAAAACTTTCTTTGGTTACGTTTTAACAAATATAAAAGAATCTTGTTTTCTATTTTATTGCTTTTAAATGTGGGGTACTTATGAAATAATTGACGTTGAATGTTGCTTAAAACACTAAAATCTGCTGCTGCTGTTGGTGCTACTAAAGTTATCGTGATTTTTTTTTTAAACTTCATTATTTCTAAAATATATCTAGGTGACATCTCTACACAAAGTATCATTTTAAGCCACACCAGTATAGATATACAAATGCTATATGAAAACTAAAAACAAGCACTTCATTGCCATTGCAATAGATAACATAACTTATGCATCTAAGTACACAGCTCATTTGGTTTTAACTTGATGTTTTGATGAAAGATAGTGTAGATAATGAACTCGTGTTGGCATAGTTCTCTCACAGGCTTCAGGTCATTCATTACTAATACTCCTCCCATGTTGTCTTGATTACCACTCAGAAAACTCCAGGGAATAAGATAGCTAGATCTTTTTAAATCTAGACAGAATTTAAATAAAACCATGGCCACTTTCATACTGAGAAAATTTGATAAGAATTTTTTGAAAAAATAGCTTTATTAATTGTATCAGTTCTTCAATTTAACAGTTCCTTTGTACAAGAAACTCAGACAGTTGAATAAGGAATGTGCCAACTAAATAATCATTGTTTTACAGATCTTTAAATGATAAAAATTTTTGGCTCGCCGGGACGAAGTCCAAGGAGAGCTATTGTCATGGCGGCATTGTCGGCGACGTCTGTAGACACCCAGGTTAATCTTTTGTGTTTAAGTTTCAGTTATCTATACAACCACTCATTGGATGTCAATGAAACTTTGCATGTGTGTTCACTATCATCATTGGAACACACAGAGACAAAAACCATAACTTGGGGTTGCATTTTGGCAAAGTTATGGATCTTTTGGACTTAATTTTTCTTCTGTAGACTCCCAGGTTAAACTTTTACATTTAGTTTTGGTGTTTGCCTCCAATCTCAGTCTTTGCATGGGTGGTAAGTTTTATCCCATCGGCGAGCTTTGTTGTCTTCTGACAACTCTTGTTCGTGAATGCAGTACAGGCACTGTTATTCATGTTTTTAGTTTCCTTATAAAGAAACAACTATTTAATTTCACATGACTCCGATATACAGTATGTGTTTATTTGTTAATGTCATCTAGTTGATAACACTGTCAGCTTGCTTTTTTATCAAATGTTATTTATTTATTTATATTTTTTTTTTAAGCAAGACTTTTATTTCACCCACCCTTCCTTTCTCTCTCTCTCTCTCTCTCTCTCTCTCTCTCTCATTGAATATTTTACATATTACTTTTACTTGTACAGTCCTGTCTTATGATATGTCAGTCGGGCAAGAGTAAGGATGGATACACCTGTTTACCAGCTTTAATCTCTTCAGTGCCATATTTGGCTACTGGCAGTTCCACGGCTGTGACCCCTTGTTTTGTTTTTGTTGTAATTATTTCACAAAAAAAAATTATATTATTTGTATTTATGTTGCTTTGATGGCTGTGTCCTGTGGATGCTTCTTCTCTGGCTGGTTATATATATTTCCATATAAAAGATACCTGCTAAAATCAAATACTGCCTCTTATAGGTCATCTATTTCAACTATAGTATTCCTGGCGACCTCGTTTCCTTGTGACAAAAAGGTGATATTTAGATCTTTGTATCTAAGTTTTGATTTCTGGATATATTTAGTAATACACATTTACTTGGCTGCTTCTCAAATAATTTTAAAACATAACTATTCCTGTTCAAACGTAAAAAATACTTCGGCATAGTGGTTAAACGTTTCAGCTTGATGTATTTGAGGAGATGTGCAATTTTAAAAATTGACTTCAGCTCAGCTCAATTTTGCATTATTTTGTTTGCACTTACTGATTTACTTATTACAAAACTATACCTATGTACATAGATGTTATTTGTTTTGTGGTCTTATTCTACACAAGTGTCAGTGTTTGTACTTACTGAGTGTTTGAATTTGTATTGAATGTCAACATTCTTACTGTGCATGTGTAAATATGCCTCAAGGCAATCCTTTCTATTTGTTGTTCTACACTTTTCAGCTTCATATGTCCCGAAGACCTCTGAACCACATTTATGTTAGTATAACCGAAATTAACTAACGTACTTCCCCACTTCCTAATAAATAATAAAAGTTATTTACCGAGATAGTTAATCTACCTTCAGTTTTGAAATATGTTTGTGTCTTAAAAGAATTATGTATTAAACTTATGGTGTGCATTTTAGATCAGGTAATTTACATTCATTATTGATGAACTATACTGTACCATCCATGTAAGCACCGAACCCAGAGCCTGTTATCTCAAGAATCAGGTCTATTAACCCACCCCAATGAAACAGCAGGGAATTCTATGTATAACCCACTATTCATAGCAATTGAACGCTCACTAAACTGTGACATTATCGAAACTTTCAACTGACCAGTCAACATACTCTAATCTGGCTTTCCCAGCACGGCTTTTTAACGAACCCTATCTGGAGAGCTGGGTCCGTTCTTCAGAATAGAACAGCAACCAAGAAAATACCAGACTGGGTTATATTGGATGTGTCATGGTTAATTAAGACTTAACAGTTGGTTGTGAGTATTCTATGGCAAAGATATTTACGAAAGTCATTTTTCCCTAAAAGCTGTGGTCTGTTTTTTGATTTCCAGAACTTAGTTTCATAACTCATTTGAAAAACAAAAATATAAATATAACAAGCAGAAAATGTAGCCTTCAGCAGCCACATCCAGAATGAACACAGTTAATATAATGAATACTTATAATAAATACAATATATATATATATATAAAATATATGTATAATATATATGTATTGATGAGCAGTGGCAACATGGATCACCGCCTTTGAACGGATAGTAGCAAAATACAGCACTGAGGGGTTTACACCTGGTAAACTGATGAACTCAACGTCACTCTTCCCCAAGGCTCCCCAGCCACTCTTTATACTTCTAGACAATGTTCAAGTAACGCAATGGGTTAACGAACAGTCAATTTCAAAATAAAAATCGGGGTTTAAGATAATGTAGATACGACACTGTATATTGATAATCTGCCAACATTCCCATTATCTTGCCCCCAATGGAAATGTTAGATACACTATCTCGGTAAATAACAAAATACACTCGGGTCCCGTTATAACGCGGATCTTGGGGTCCACAAAACGAAACCGCGTTATAAGCGGACCGCGTTATAGCGATAATTACCTCGAAAAAAATCGATGTCGGTTTTTCACACCTATCGTGCTGTCCTACTGTGAATGGTATTGTTTGCATTGTAATATGATACAACGCGTATTTAGTTACAACAGATACACTTAGATATGTATGAAATTAATACCAAAAAAAGAAAAGAAAGAAAAACGTTTTCGTGTTTTGATTATACTAAAATTGGCAGCCATTTCCGTTTAACCCGGAAGGAGAAAAAACGGTGTCAATATAAAAAATCGCGCTTCAATTTAAACTCAACGCTGTTAGTATAAAAATATTAAAAATATAAATCTGAAGTATTAACAACAATTAAATAATAAAAATAAGTTTGTGTTTACGATCCGATAAGATACCCGCGATATATTAATACCTGTCAACCGCTTCGTTGCTTGATCACGTGATCACTCGATAATAACAAAGTTTGCATATGGCTTCCGTGTTTGGCGCGTGTCAGCATTTATTGAAGCACTCGGGATTATTACAAACTGTTAATTGTCAATGCTGGCATGAATCAATCCCTTAAACAATCCTTTAAACCACCATGAGGTAATGGTTATAACAGTTTGTTATAATCAAGGCTAATTGATGAGTAGAAGATGAGCGATTATCAAATCAAAACATGGCGACGATCTATTGTTTGGTTGTCATTTGGTCATTCGCGCATATTTTCAAGTTTTGTATCACGACCTTTCCCCCCCGCCGAAAAATTGGGAGCCAAGCAAAAACCGCGTTATAACGGAATTCGCGTTATATCGGACCGCGTTATAACGGGACCGCAGTGTACAAAGCAAATCTAACCTCTGTTGGTAAATACCGTTAATATTTGTTATATGCACTTACAGCAGTTTTGACAACTGTGTAATTATCACGTTAATGTTTTAGCGTTGTGGTTAGGCGTTATTCAAGCAGGTAGGCTTTGGAGTTGATTCCCTTATAACTTTCACTGGTTTAATATATGATAGTATGAAGTTGACATTATGAAAATATATAAGAATTTATAATAACATAAACACAACGTTTTCATTTTCTTAACTAAGACATAACATCACACATGTTCAGCAGTGCAGTTGTCCTGGTAACAGTTTCATCAACTTTAACTTATCTTAGCAAATACATAAACATACATGCTGATTTAACTAAAATAAGTATCTATATAAATATCAACACTTTGATATATAGTGTTACTAAGTTAAGTAAATGTTGGCGAAACAAAAACCTGTTTCACATATTGTGCATTTTGATTATTGCTTCTCCTCCATAACACGTGTTTATCCATTTTTGATGCTGAAATATGACTGTATGTATTAAACTAATTTTTAGCTCACATGAGCCGAAGGCTCACAGGTGAGCTTTTGTGATGGCCTGGTGTCCGTTGTCTGTCGTCCGTCGTTAACTTTTAGCTTCTAAAAACTTCTTGTCTGAAACCACTGGGCAAATTTTGATACAACTTCACAGAAATGTTCCTTGGGTGACCCTCTACCAAGTTTGTTCAAGTCATTTTGATTCGTCAAAAAACATGGCCGCCAGGGGCGAGGCAAGTTTAATTAGTAAAAACTTAAAAAATCTTCTTGTCAGAAACTACTGGCTCAATTTTAAATGATTTCACGGAAATGTTCCTTGGGTGACCCTCTACCAAGTTTGTTCAAGCCATCTTGATTCGTCAAAAAACATGGCGGCCAGGGGGTGGGGTTAGTTTACGATATAAGCTATAGTAAAAACTTAAAAAATCTTCTTTTCAGAAACTACTGACTCGATTTTAAAATGATTTCACAGAAATGTTCCTTGGGTGACCCTCTACCAAGTTTGTTCAAACCATTTTGATTCGTCAAAAAACATGGCCGCCAGAGGGAGGGGCAAGTTTAATTAGTAAAAACTTAAAAAATCTTCTTGTCAGAAACTACTGGCTCGATTTTAAAATGATTTCACAGAAATATTCCTTGGGTGACTCTCTACCAAGTTTGTTCAAGCCATCTTGAATCTTCAAATAACATGGCTGCCAGGGGGCGGGGCAAGTTTAATTTATAAAAACTTAAAAAATCTTTTTGTCAGAAACTACTGGCTCAATTTTAAAATAATTTCACAGAAATGTTCCTTGGTTGGCCCATTACCAAGTTTGTTCAAGCCATTTTGATTCGTCAAAAAACATGGCCACCAGGGGGTAGGGCAAGTTTAATTATTAAAAACTTAAAAAATCTTCATGACAGAAACTACTGGCTCGATTTTAAAATGATTTCACAGAAATGTTCCTTGGGTGACCCTCTACCAAGTTTGTTCAAGCCATCTTGATTTGTCAAAAACATGGCGGCCTGGGGGTGTTGTTAGTTTACTACATAAGCTATAGTAAAAACTTAAAAAATCTTCTTGTCAGAAACTACTGGCTCGAATTTTGATTGTACATGTTTTATGTAATGTACTTAAGTTGGGTGACTCAAGGTCAGTTAGGTGAGCGATATAGGGCCATCTTGGCCCTCTTGTTTTTAAATTGAACATTTATTTTTATGTTTATCATTTATTTTATCATGTATGCATAATATTTTTTAAAACTTGGCATACTATTTCATTTTTTCGTTTTTACTGATCGGTATTTTAAAATTAATAAACTTATTAGTTTTTAAAATACGTATTAAGTTGTGTTTAGTATTTGGTTGCATGTGAAAAATGTTCTTATTAAATGTTTTAATTGTAGTTTCGCAGTCATTATCATCCCATTGCTAGAAAGTTAATTTCATCACAATTCTTGTTGTCATAGGCATTCTCTTACTTACAAAATTTATATAAGCTTTTATATTCTATTGAATACCCTGCTTTGTAGTTGTTTGTTGAAAAACAAAAGAAGTCGGCACTAGATAGACTCATATTCTATATAATAAACTACAGAGATTAATTTTATATATAACAAGTAAATCATACATGATATTGCATGTCCTGTCTGAGGATTTACACATAGGTACACATATGATAGGCCTAGCTTCCTATTGAAAATGTACTGTCCAAGCTGACCATGTCCTAATTTTAATGGTAAAAGTTACTTGTATCTACATCAATTTATGTGGAAAGTCTAATAAGCTGCATGTTCCTAACTAAATATTTTATTATTATTTATATAATTATTTATACTCTTCAATCTTAACATTTTTTACAGAAAATTTACTTTCAACTAAATTTATGATGCATTTTTATGTTAATGTAATATGAATAAGTAAAACGATATGATGATAACAAAGTTGAATTTATTATACATTTTTATGTCTTAATGCAGTTTAATTGAAATAACAACCTACAAAGCTACTACTCTACTTATACAAAAATGTATGATGGAATGTAAGTTTAATTTTAATAAGAATATAAGAATTACATTTTTAAGTTATGAACTTCGAACATGGCTTAACAAATTATAACTATATTGTACAATTCATTTCTAAAACAAAGAGGTCACAAAAATATATGTTGAAGAGACAAAATATGTATAAGAAAAAGATTGCCTGTGTCACTGTTTGCTGTGCTACCTAACACTTGTGTGCATTATCCCTTTTCACAATTTAGGCGGTGGGTCCAATGTTGGAGGTCGCAGCTCTGGAGGTAAGATCCTTTCCCATAAATACCCAGTTAGACTCTGCTGTATTTACCTTGCATAGTTCCAAGATTACGTGTCTTTTGTGCAGAAACGTTGTCATCAGCAAAGTTAACAGAACAGCACGAAACAATATACTTGGAACTTTGTCATAATTTTGTAGAACTTGTCTGTTTTTTTAATTTATGTATATATATAATATATGCTTTGCCTGTTATATATAAGGGCATTTTGAAATGACATAGAATCCTATTAGTGCAAACAGGTGTCAATTGCTCTCTTATTTCAAATAGGCTTGTCACCGTTTTGTTCTGATGGGACAGTAGATACCCTGTAAATATATGTATAATACGATATGATTTTATAGTGTTTCATTCTATATTGATGCATTTATCTAATTATAATAATGAGACCATATCTTAACGCGCATGTAGCAACTGCATGTAGTTGCGTTTTTATTTTTTTAAAAATCGCGTTTAATTTATTGTTGGATTGCAATTGAAAAATATATTATATATTGATGGACACACACTTCAGTTGGAGTTATGATTCATTACTAAAAAATAAAAAAAACACTGTTTCATTGTTATGTGAAGTTTTGTTTTGTTTAGGTTTTGAAGATAACTATAGTGGATAAATAAATTAAAACAACCCTTGCAATAAAATACCACCATACTTATTGTTTGTTTCTGTGTGAACACTAGTTCTATAATAATCAATATACATCACGCCTGGGAAACGGTCACTTGAACCACTGTTGGTGGTTCGCGTAAAACAATGTGACCTGCTTCCGGTGGTATATTTGATGGGTAAAAACCGTCGAAATGACGGTAAGTGATAGTATTCTTAAGATGATTATTTTATTGGGACACAATTTATTGGAACTCGGGGGAATGCTTTCCGACCCGCCTAATGCCTTAGTTTATTCCCTGTTAGTCAAATTAAATCTGATTAAGGAATATTTTAGATATATATATAGAAATCAGATGTGTTGAATAACATTCCCCGATTACTAGCACTTACCCTAATTGTGACAGTTTTTACTTGTCAAATGTACCATTGCAAGCTAGTCACATTGTATTAGGCGAACCACCGACGGTGGTTAAAGTGACCATTTCCCAAACGCGTACATGCATTGTGTACATCATGCATACAGTTATTTTGCTTAACATGTATCTTGCATAGAAGGCAAACTATATTTTTTTATTTAAAACATTCATCAAATTCATCTCAGGGAAAGAATTATGATTAACGTGCATGTTAATGCCATAATTTTAAAACAACATTGCATGGGCACTAGTTGTTGTGCATGCAGGAGTTCATCGCCCTATTATTCGGGGTTATCATAATATTTAAGCCACATATCCATGCACGTTAGTTTTCAACCTTTTCGCAATTACATGTTAATGAATAGGTTTTATCAATCAAAAATTTGACCATTTTATTTCTAACATTTAAAGATCAACATCCTATGACTATCACACCAATAGGTGTAATAATGCTCATGTTCAAAGGGTATCCCATGAAATATAGTCGGCCTTAATTTACTTGGTCTTCATTTACATTTATGACTTTGCCTTTTGTTAATTTACTCCTTTAGTATTTACGAGTGTCATAATAGATACTTTATTAGGTTTACATTATATAATATACTGACAATCAAGTTCTATCCATGCGTGGTGGGTCTCATATGTTTCTTGTAGATTTTGGTCATTGATTTTATATTACTACTCGTGAATTAAATGACAATGTTTATTTGCCCCTTTCTATACCAAAACAATGATGTCATACATATTGTTTTTGAAACAGTTTTTATCACAATTTACATACACGTTCGTTAGGCTTAGTTTGTTTCCTTTGACTTCAAAATGAGTGAGCTTTGCTTATATTTCTGAAAGCTATGTTAATATGGCCTGTTACCGCTTCTTCTTAAATTTGCGAGCATCAAAAACATATTTTTGTTTTTGTTTTGCTTCATTATATCACTGCAGTTTTCCTCAATTAATGTCACTAGTTTCGTTTCATAACGTCATGTACTGGTTAATATCAATGTCAGAATGTTGTACATTAGATCGGAGCGCCATGTCAGCTTTTTGTTGTATCCAGATACTTCTGCTTTTAACACTGATTATATGTTCTGTTAAAAAGACGCAATCCTTGCCTTTCTTTTTCACAAAATCATCTGGGAATAAAGAAGAAATTATAACTTGAAACTACCGGGTATCTGCCACTTGTCATCGTTCACGATGTTTTTAACGACATCCTCTACTGCACAACCAACTTTTACAAAGTTTGATCCGAGTGATAATATATTTGGTAAGAACTTTCCAGAGGTTTTGTCACCACCTCTAATTCTAAATGACATTCTTTATCCAAAAAAGGCTTTGATAATAAACAGAAACAAATTCAGACTGCTAATTTGTCAAGTGTGTTTGATAATTCCAGTAAAGTGTTGATACCGTTCAGTGAAAGAGTACACAGTCTATTTATTGATGGCTATTCATAAGATAAATATGTAAAGAAGTTCACCTCTCAGTTTTGCAAACACGGTCAAACAGTTTTTAAACTGAAACATTGTTATAATTCTTCAACATAATATTGCACTCCGTGTTACTTCAAACTTGGCAAAACATGATGTTTGCTAAAAACGAACTCGTTTCAAAGTATTATGACAATTATACAACTCGGTCCTAAAAGCATATTCGATTCTATATAATGATATTGCAAATGTAAGGAACGCGTTTCAAAGTATTATGATAATTACACAACTCGGTCATAAAAGCATATTCAGTATAATGATATTGCAAATGAAAAGAAAGCGTTTCAAAGTATATAATGATAATTACACAACTCGGTCATAAAAGTATATTCGATATAATGATATTGCAAATGTAAGGAACGCGTTTCAAAGTATTATGATAATTACACAACACGGTCATAAAAGCATATTCGATATAATGATATTGCAAATGTAAGGAACGCGTTTCAAAGTATTATGATAATTACACAACTCGGTCATAAAAGCATATTCAGTATAATGATATTGCAAATGTAAGGAACGCGTTTCAAAGTATTATGATATTTACACAACTCTGTCATAAAAGCATATTCAGTATAATGATATTGCAAATGTAAAGAACGCATTTCAAAGTATTATGATAATATATCTCAGATGCATTAAATGGGACTGTAAACAGAAGGGGTATGTTATTTTCCCGCGCAATCAGATGTGTTTGTCTTCGTCTATTTGTATCTTTGACAACCGGTGGAAGTCTTTCTTTACATGTATCGGCAACAGCTGCCATCTCTTTTTAAAACGATCAAAACATTTGACACTGTTTGGCAATTTTAAAGATGTAATGGACATTTATATATATATTTTTGAGTGTTCCAGATACTCCATCTAAGTAGTATTTCAGCACTGAAGTTTTATTTCAGGAGTAGGGTCCTCCGTGGCCGAGTGGTCTAAGACGCTGTCTCAAGATCACTTACCTCTCACCGCTCAGGTCATAGGTTTGAGTCCCGCTCGCTCCAAACACTTTATATGAGAAAGTTTCCAGTTGCTTGCGAAAGACCGGTGGTTCTACTCGGTCTGACACAGTCTGAGGTCTTCCTCCACCAGTAAAACTGGATATGCCATATACGAGGGGGGATCAGAATGTTCGTAGACTTTTGCCATAACTGTTTAATTTATCATTGTATTCTAATAATTCTCAGGGAGCATGTGCCATTATTTATTTGCAGTAATTTCGCTCAAAAATGATAATCTTTCATCATTAGTATATATTCTATAGTAACTATGGAAACATCGATTTATGTAGTCGGGGCAGTTTTTGCTTTTTTCCTCTACTATTCAAACAAACGTAGCATTGCCAAAACGCGTTTTATTTTTAAATAAAAAATATCAATGTGTGCTGTATTGTATGCTTGCTTACATCCTTTAAAACAATGGCACAAATTATGCGCATCTCAAAATGACGTCAATATTATGATGTTCCGGTATGCCACTTTGTTTAAAACAAAATGACATCGGGGCACTTGAAAATGGATTAACACACAAAATACCGCAGTTCCGTAAAGTTCTGCTCAATGTTAGATTATACACCTGCTCAAAAAGAAAAACAAAAGTATGTATGGTGAAACTTATATTTCAAGTTCTCTTAAATGTCACAAAATTAACGTTATTGAGATGGCCCGGAATCAATCATTAAAATAAGAGCAAATGGGAAGTTGATTTGAAGACATATTGGAATCAAAGCATGTTTTACAGAAGTTTGTGTCCAGTATACCGTCTTCTGATTTTGTTAATATGGTAACTGAATGGTGTAAATGGTAGCAAATACGTATAGACCAGGGAGGAGAGTATTTTGAGGAGGGACTCAGTAAGTTTGATACAAAAGCACTTGTTTAAAATATTGACGTCTTTTTTGTTGAATACAGCGTCATCATTTTGCCCCAACTTATCTAACTGCTATGCTTTGAATGGTGCCTTATTTTCTTAATAGTTGACGTATCATGCTAAAATTTTCAAAATATATCCCATATACATTTATTTCAAATCCAATAACACTATTGTGCATTGTATAATTGATGTAAATAAGTTATGGCAAAAGTTTACGAACTTTCTGATCCCCCATCGTATAACCTGAAATGTGTTGAAAATGGCGTTAAACCCCATTAAAAAATAATTAATTCAGGAGTAAAACCAGCATTAGATATTGACAATATCAGAATGTAGATGAAAAGGTACTATCAATAAAAATACCGATTTACTTTATGTTAACAATATATGAACGGTAAACAAAAAAACATTGTCACACTTCAGAACTTAAAACTGTACTTAGCATTAAACCTGAGTTACATAATTATATGCATTTGCCCATTATATTTTGAAAAGTAGTGTCACAGATTAATTCAGCAGGTAAATACTCATTTAAAAATGATATTTATCTGTCATTGAAGCAAGCTATCAGCATTTACCTAAAATTAATGGTTGCAAAAAGATATAAAGGTAGTGATACCTAACACTGCTCATAAGTCTGCTTCTATGACGGCTGTTGTCGATAATATCCTGCTCTATGATTGGTTGAATGGATAATCTGTTTTTTCAGTATGTGTTTGCTTTTTATATCCTTTGTCGGCCAGTACAAACTTGCCGGCAAATGTGGATATTATTGCTCTGTCACCTTGTACAATCCTCTGTCTGTCCCTTATATATTCTAGAAATTATCTATATACATGTGTTAACATATGTTACATAATACACATTTGTAAACATATATATTACACTGTGTTATTTCATGCATATATACAAATATAAACATGTATGTTATTTTATATTTACAAGAACTATTTTGTCAATTTTTAATATACAATAAGTTTTGTTAACTGTTGTACTTGTTGGTTTAAATATGTTCATTTGTGCCTGGTTGGTAATAACCCAACATAACACTTTTGACTTGACCTAAAACTACTTTGCTGTCGGTCACTGATCATTATTAAAATTGATATATCTCTCTTTGAACTTTTAAGTACATTCTCTTCTTGTATACAGTACAAGGCCAGATAAAAAAAATATAAGTGATTAAATTTGTTCAAAACCATTTTCTTTAAATGACTTAAATTTTGAAATGGTATGAGGGTGACCGGGAAAACATGTGCTCCAACAAAATCGTTGGTAAGATCCTTATCACATATTTTGTCTATTTAGCCTGGAAAGCGCTCTCTGTTGGTATGAATGTTAAAACTTTGATAGTTAAATGTATAGGAGTAATTTTTAAAATTCTTAGATATGGAAAAAGTCTTGTTAAACATACTTTGATTGTCAGCTGTATGTAAATGTTGCATGTAGGTTATATTGTACGTAATACTGATTTAGTTATTCATTTGTTTATATCATTGAACTGTATCATAAGTGTCCAATGCATTCAGTTATAATTTTGCTTAATATGTAGAATTAAACAATAACATAACTAATGTTTTAAATAATGATGAAACCATTCAGTTAAAATGTTAACACATAATATTTCCTGAATTGTATTTGAATATCGTTAATCACTGAACTATTTACACATATTTTTCGTATGTTCCATTTTAATATGATAATTAAAAAAGTATCACTCATGCAACATAGCGTTCGCTTCACTTGATGAGGTAATGTCTTGAAGACCTTTTCCAATCTAGATAATTTATTCCAGCTTGCTTTAACCATATTTTTACAATTGCAGCACTGAAAAACAAATCTAGAACAGGTTTTACTCACTAATGCTCAAATTAAAAAAAGCATATACCGTAATTACGAACAAATATAGAAATATTGCTAATTTAATATATTATACCTCGCCATATATAAGAAATCGTAATCGTCTACTGAATTATCAACTGTCTAAATAGAGTACATAATGTTCAGTCTCATTTTGCCAATTTTGTCATAAACAAGATGTTTATCTCTGTCTTTATACACATATATATCATTCCTTTTTGCTATAAAATGTTTTCAGTTTGTAAATAAATTACTCAAGTATACAGGTTCTAACCAGCATATTATTCACAATATAATACCAAGTTGTATACTTGTATATTGCATCATTATTTACTTAACTAAACAATTTTGCTTAATGTATGCAAACTAGTAGTCGCATCGGTTATTGGTCTATTCCTATGTCCTTTATAGCTGTCTTTGATAATAATCATAAAAGTGGTGTCAAAATGTTTGTTGATGTCATTCGTAACATGAGTTTCAAAAGTACAACGTACATGTACCAGTCCGCTAAAGTACAAACATTCCGATTGTATCGATCTTTATAAACCAACGTGAGCTGTTCAGTTATGACCAGCAGGCAATTAAATCAATTATTTTTCTGAAATGAACTAGTATATATTTATTAATGACTGCAGCATTATAAACACTTAATACAGTAACAACTATCGGATGGATATTTTCAGCACCTGTTGTTTGGTAAATGGGTACATTGTGGTATATACCAAAATACTTCAGAAACGCAGCACTCCAATAAACAGTAATAAAACATTGATTTTTTAATAGATTTTTTTTTTAAAAAATATTTCATTTTATAATATATCATTTTCTACCTTTTCAGGAAGTTTTCATCAAACTTCTATTGCGATCATTACTTCTTTGTACTGATTTTAAACATACAACCCCCGTTACAAATCGGAATCTTGTATAGCCTTCTTGCGAATTGATGCACTAGGTTTTATGTTTCAGATCAATAAAAAACAGTGATAATCGCAATAGATTTTGATGAAACTTTTCAGAAAAGGTAGAAAGGTCATATATTGACCTTAATTGTATGCATTATCTTAAAAGGTGACGTCTTTATTCATTAATAAGTGTAAACAATTATATCATGCACTTTTAGCTTATACTATCCAATTAAAAGCCATCTGCAACAGAAGGGTTATTTTATAAATGTTTGTTTTTTTTGTAAATAATTAAAAACTGGATCTCATTTAGAGTATATTTATATCATAATTATATACATTATAAAGAAATTAAATATTAGTGATTGAAATTTAATTTGTTATGTATTTGGAAATTCAATTTAATTTAAACACTATTTTTATGACTAAGCATGTTTTCATAATCTGCTTATAATACTAACTGCATGTTGCTTGCAAGAGCATGACATGTTATATGACAAAGAATATATAACATGATATTGTCCGGCAACTATAGGCAAAACCTAAATTAGATTATTTGACTCTTCCCAAATTGTTGTTTCCGATTGCGAGAAAAAGCAATATCTAAAATTAAAGATGTTATAATATTGGCTTCGTTGTTATTTAATGACAACGACATCTCTTCCCTTGTTGTTTAAAGTGTTCAATCTTTGTAAATAATATTCAGATAACTGACTATATGTTTATATAATTATTTATGATTGAATACATGCATGTGCTTTATGGATAATTGAAGACATGGATTACAGATGCTTGATGACATGCAATTCAATTGATAAATTACATGTATAATAATACAAATTAAACATAGTTAACTTACTTTAAATTAATTCAAACTCAGTAACATGATAATAGATGTTTTTTTTCCTCTACTTTCACTGTAGTAGCACATCACCACATTGTTGTAACAATGTTTTAATATAGAAACTTTTAAAACTAAACATTTTCTAAAATAATGTAAATTTAGATTTATCTTGCTTTCTGTTATGGATTTTACTTCTGATTTACTAAGTTACTACGTGAATGTTTTTTACTTTTGTGATAAGGAGATTTTTGTATTAAGCTAATGGCCATGTTATATTACACATACGTAGTGCATAAACTTAAGATTGTATATTAGTAAATAAATAACAGTTATGTACTTAAAGTATCTTGGATTAATGCAAAGTATTTATTTCCAGCGTCGATTGCGGCAGACGCAGCTAAGGGTGCTAAAGGCGGGAAAGGAGGTAAAGGCGGAAAGGACAAAAAGCCAGTAACTGCCGAACATGAGGTTTGTTGATGGTTTGCAATTTTTGAATTTTATTCACAGAAGAATATAGTATAATGATAGTAGACCGTAATATAATTTCCCCATCTTTTGATTAATATTTTTAAAATATACTACAAATTGGAAAAGTTTGAATAACTGAAATATTTGAAACTATAATGCGATATTCATTTTATCTTTTCGTTTGTGTATGTTTTAACCTTTCCAAAATTTGTGTTATATATCATGATATCGATAATAAAGATGTTTTAAAGAAATATTATTTTTTCCTTAACGTTTTCCAATTTCGGTATAGGTGTCTTTTTCTTCATGAGTGTGCCCATCACTGTATAAATGTTTGTAATATGTACTTACAAAAGGATCTGGATTCTGAAGCCCTCTTCCAACAGCATCTTTTTCTTTCTCTCAAGCGCAAGTGGTTCCGGCTGAGAATAGAACCACTGTCAATCTCTGCAGAGGGGTAGGAATCTTTCGAATGGGTGTTGTGTTCATTTTATCATTTTTTGTCATGTTCACTATTATGGTTAAATGATCAAGCCCTGTGTGGTTCCAGGCAGCCATATGAGTGATGGCAAGAATAGGACCATTGTGGCTCATGCATGTCGTAGGAAGCGACAGTTTGAGTAATACGATAGAATTTGCTGAAACTGCAGTTCCGCAGGTATCAAGGTTCTAGTTTCATTCTGTATATTCATTTGTTGATGTACTTTTTAATCTGTATGTTAATTTGTTGTTTTTATACATGTGGAGTGAACCTGGAATCTTCCTTCCTGTTGGCGTCAAATAACCTATAATGTGTTGGTACGCCGTAAAATCCTATTGATTCATTCTCTCTCTCTCTGCATCTAAACATCAATGTAAAAAGAGAAGGAATTATTATTGTTATATTTAATGTTAATCATTTATGTTAACTCCAGACGTCAGACAGTCCAGAATTTATCAATCCTCTACTTGAGGGCGCCGATTTCATTGATGGTCAACTGTGGGTCACCGGCAACAGGGTTCTCATCAATGTCAATCTCTCAAGTAAGTACAGGGCCCGAGGTTCTAAAACCCAGTTCTGATTTGTTCAGAGCCCGGTTACGTGAAATTTTGTATGTTCAATATCTATCAAATTTGAAGTTTTCATATACAAGTACAATCCAAGATATAGAAGTGGAACACTATTTTGTTACGGTTGCCAGTAAATTATTTTCTTAAATGTATTAAATCTCAAAATACCATGAATTGAAATTTCTGTTTAATGGAACATTGCTTTGAATAATTGAGTTATTGCTTTACTGAGCGTAAGGTAAATTCAATAAATGATAGGCTTGTTTTCATTGCAACAGGACTTTGATTGGAAGTTTGCGGGGAATTAAGGACATTTTTTGAAGGAAATTGTTTTAATTATTAAAAGAAAGAACAAGTCTTTCCAGTGATATTTAAGCGATACAAGAAACATCAGTTGCCTGAAACCTACATTGCATTGTCGTCAATCACAAGTATGTTTCTGTTGAATAATTAAATTCCTTACAAGATATTTTAATGTAATTAAGGTGGCATGTATCTAACCTGAAAAGACAACTTCTCATTGAGAAAACATATTCATTTCTTCTGAACATTGTTTAATGATTTAAAATGGATCAAAAGCCATTTTCTGGCATATGCAACTTAGTTTCAGTAGGAAAACTAAAGAATGAATCTGAGTAGATCCATTGATCTTCTCGAGCAACTGTTAAACTTTCTCACACGGTTCTTAGACCGATTTGGAGTTAAACCAAAGTGGGTTAAACGAAGGCACCTTTGACCACTGGGACACGGAGGACTTTTTATCTAAAGATTGCATTGTGTTCAATGTATGGAGTTGATCTCCGCCTAAATGATTACTTTTGAGCATAGTTGAGATATGATCAACTTCTTTCTTCCAGGAAACCAGATAGGCGAGAATGGCGTTGCAGCATTACTGAAGGCCATACAGTATCAGACAACGATTGCAGTAGAAAGTAAAAGTAGCGGTACAGGACTCATGAGACTTATTCTTGGGGTACGTCACTTCTCTTAGACATATTTCAAGTTGATAATACTACTGTGTTACTTCCCCCACCCCCGTTATTTGTTTGAGTAATTTGTTTTGCGCTAATTATTTGCTGATTGACATTTTTGTGCAGTCATGTATTCAGTGCGTCCATTATTTCAAGGTAAATATTATTGTGAAAAAGGTCAAATGCGAGGTTTAAGGACAAAGAGTGATCACAAAAGTCCTACTGTGATCAAAGACACACAACTTAATGTAAGTAAAATTGTAGATTACTGATTATGTTAGGAATTTACTTGATGCCGTCCTCCCCTAGTAAAACGGGATGTTATTGAATGCATGTAGTGTGTCTAAAACAGCATTAAACTCAAACAATAAATAAGATTTTTAATTAGACATTTAAACACAATTTTTTTCAGTATATCTTTTTATAATTAATTCACATATTTTAATTGAAAGGCCGTCCATTATTAATTGATTTTACTGTTTTCTCCATTTCTTTTACAGAAAAACAAAATATCAACCAACCACGAACTTGTTCAGAAACTAAATGACATGATGTTGCCCAAGGATCCATTTTACAAGCCCCCACCACAAACCCCTGATGTGCACGAAGCCCAATAATCTAACTATTGAAAATACAATTTAGCTATACGGTTGATAAAAACAACCACATTTTAACACATTTACTGTGATAATGAACATTAATTGACCAAACAATAGTTTCGTATGGACCAAGAAGTTATTTTTATGATGAAGGTTAAGTGTATAGTTGATGAAAAATGATGTGGCTAAATTTTTAAATAAAGTATTACTTAACAGTTTTATCTACCTGAAAAAATGATTTAAGTCTAATTTAAGTACATTTAGTTTAATATTTACTTGCACTTATTTGTATAATATATTATAATATATATTTTGGTTCGGAATCAGCAAAGATAAATTTCCAAATCAATTTAAAACCAGATGATTTCGTTTCTTAATGACAAATATAGTATATTCGTCATTGTCATTTTCTTTTATTATATAGAAAAAACTTGACAATTTATTCCGGTGTTTTGCATATGTGCTTTGCTGGTTACGTAATATATTTATATATATGTGTGTATGTTCAAGACTGCACACCTTTAAACTTTATTATTATTTTTTTAGAAATGTACCATTACATTTTGTAACATTAAATATGCTTAATGTTTTATACAGACTGAATGATATATTAATACAGCTATGTTTATTTTTGCAACGGATCTACATTGCATTATATTACAATGTATTCTTTGTTACACCTGATCGAAAACCATCCTTAAAGTAATCTGTGATATGTTGTTATTTTAAGTTGTTTTTGTCAAGATAAATGTTTAATAGTTGACAGGCCATTAACAGATTTTTTTTTATTTATGAAAGTCTATTATGGATGCCTCTCTGGAAATTATAGATATTTGAATAAAATGTTTTTGATATTAATAGCCTTAATGATTTTGTTTCTTTGTTTTTATGTGTAGCATTGCATGTGGTTATGGAAGCTACAATAGCAAAGCTGTCCTTTTATTGAAAAATAAACTTATGTATGGAAGTGTATATCATCTTTTGCGTAAACAAAAACTGTACAGTTTTTTTGTTTGAATATTTAGTGTAATTGTTATGCCAGCGAGGGTCTGAGTGTCTACTGGGTAGAACCAGTACTAACCAGTTAACATTTAGCGCGAGCGACCAGTGCTAACCACTGCACTATCGCTCCACTTTTAGTATATATAAATGAATATACATATAAACATCAACATACATACATTTGTAAAGTCCTTGTCAATTCAAAACGCAGCACACAGATAAAATAATATATGTAAATATCTTTATTGGTATTCAATTTTGAGTATAACCATTTGCACATTATGTATGTAGCATATATTATTGTGATCTATATAAAAAACTGGTACAAGAAATATCATAAAGATTAACTGTCATGAAAAAACATTATAATATGTTTGATTTTTCCAAGTACATTGACGGATTTCTTTGGAGTTCAACCTATACTTAAAAATTGCAAAATTAATAGTATATAGGATTGATCATTATTTATATAACATTGCGCTGTAAATTACTTTGATATAATCTATAAAAAACGTTTTAGTAATGATGATAGCATGTACCAAAACTACTACTATTTTTACTACCTTTATTGTTTCTATTAGGACAATATATTTTGCTGCCACTACTACTATTACAACTACATGTATTATTATTACCATTACCACTACAACTTCAAACATTACTACTTTAACTATTGCTACTACTACTACTACTACTACTGAGGTTGCTGTTGTTGTTACTTCTGCTTCTCCTAAAAACGCCTATTACTAAGAATACACAATAATTTCCCGACTACACGACAAAGTTTGTAAAACAAACTTATCATCCTCTTGTTAGCTAAGTTTGAACTTTTTATAGATATATATACGCACACAAATATAAGTACTTATTTATCATGTAAATATAAGATGTAGTGACTTGTTGTAACAACCCAATTAATTGAATATGTTCTAAAGTCCATATATTAGAAGAGAATTACATGTGTCTTTAAATTACCAATACACACCGCTCATTTTAAGGGTGTTTCCCTGCACCGTATCAAATATACCTACTGTTCAGGGCATATGTCTAAGCCACCATACTTTATTTTTGTTTTTTTCGTACAATTTCAGTAATTCATACTTAAAGCATATATCGAAGATCTGTACTTGTTAAACGTTAGTACAATTAGTTCACTTTTGAAAATCAGCTCTGAAGCAAAGTTTACAGCAGAAACTAATTTTATATTTATTGTTGCAAAAAAATAATCCCAAAGTGTGTGATACACCAGCAGTGAATTGAAATCAGCAACACTATATATATATATATATATATATATATTTGTCATAATGTTGATATCCAAAAATATTAACCTTATTCAGCTAATATATATTTTTGTTCAAGTAACTAACTACATTAAATCTCAGTTAAACGTAATTAAATATTATATATTTTTTTGTTTTTAACATGTGGAGTGGACCTGGAATCTTCTTTTCTGTTGGCGTCAATTAACCTAAATTGTGTTGGTACGTCATTAAACCCCATTCATTCATTCATTAAAATTTTCAAGTTAATGGTTAAATTGATGCCGCTAGCAATAAATATATCAAATTGTACAACATACCATAAAATTAAAATTACACGTAAACTCCATGCATACACTTCTGATTTTGACAATTTCACACAAATATTCAGAATATAAAAATCAATGTAATAAAAGGACCAAATCATTTAAAAATTTAATATGAATGTAATAAAAGATCAAAACATTTAAAATATACGTAAAGTCCAACTAGAGACCGTTAAATGGCACACAGTCACAAAAATGGCATACATATACATTTAATGCAATATGAGAGTCCTTTATATTCTTGCGTTTTTAAATTATACAAAGTATGTTTAAAACAAATCGCAAGCATGTCGTCCTCTGTTGAAGAACTCTTCTAAACTATGTTTTATCCATACTTTGGCAGTAATATAAAATTTGTAAAATTGCGATATACAATTTGATAATATCACCGGGTATGTCCTCTTTGTTTAAGTCTTAACTCCATAGATTTCCACACCAATCACAGAAGGCCTTTGAAAACAGTGCAGGAAGAGGTCAGATTGCTCGTGATTCATCCAATAATTAAAAAACCTTCTATATTACAGGTGTCGAAAGGCGTCTATAATTATGAAGTAAAAGGTTAAAACATGGATCTCGGGTATAGGCCTTAAAAGATGATGCCTTTAGTGATCATTCTACTATATTAAAATGTCAAATATAAAGAATATGGCGGTAATGATACATACTGATCACTATCACTGATACACCCATATCATATCTATATACAATCAAAATTAAAAAAAAATCTCTGTTTAAAAAGTAAAACCAGAAAAAATATACATGAACATATTATAAGAATATTCCAGGATCAGTTTCACTGAAATTGCATTTGACTCCAATGGTAACTGCCAAGGCCATTATGAATTAATTGCTAGATTATCATCCAAATTTTGATTAAAAACAGGGAGGGTGGGAAGATTTTATTTTTTTAAAATTTTATGTCTAAAAAAAAAAAAAAAAAAAAAAAAAAAATTTTTTTATTTTTTTAGGAAAACAAAAAGGGTCAGAGCGGCATGAAAATTAGAGGACGGGCGGGGATGATAATTTAGCAATTAAAATATTATGGCCCAATGCTCATTTAGTCATTTTAATTTGTTTTACATATATCAATATATGCTTGAATATTTTTATTTATGAAAAGTGATCATTATTTTAGACTAGGATACAAATGTATTAGGTAACATAGCCATAGAGTTTAAGAAATAATAAGTAACTAAGTTAGAAATCATTAAAAGTATTGAAGTGATACCTTGGCAAATATTGTTAAAAAAACAAACACGTATACGTTTGTAAGTAATTATTTAGCTGAGTTAATTTTGGTGAAACTTTATCCAGGTGGTCAGCTTTCAAATATATCTCTCCATTGTAAATTTTATTTATTTCCACCTCATAACTTCTCGGTACTGATCCTCCATCTGTTAGTTCGGTACATATTTCCAGAATGACCAAAAGAAATACAAAAATATTCCAATACAGAGAATAAAAACAAGGCCAATATTGAGGCAAATTTTAGCCGCCTTGTTCTGTTTCAGTGAAGCAACAGTCTCCATGTGTTCTCTCATGCTTCTTTCCTTCTCGGGGTCCACTTGTTCTGCACCACATAGATAGTTCATTGCTCGCTCTCTGCATGTGTTGTCATCTGTAAAAAACACACAGTATGATCTATACTTAATGACAGTAAAAACATATGTTTTTGAATATAGTGAATGTATTTTGATCCAATATCTGCTATCATTTTTATTGATTCATATGTTTCAAAATCATTGTCAATCGCAGGTATTTGTTAGATTCAAGATTAAAAAGTTTTGTCTTGGTTCATCATTGATGTCATGTCTAGATTTAAAACATTACCTATACCTGCATATTTAAAGTTGTTAAGAACATAATGTTTGGGCGTGTACTCTTAATAGTAGGGTTTCTTGGTTTCTATAACTTCAATATGGCTACATGTGCCATCACTTGTTTTATCTATGTGCGCACTTACTTGAGCAATTATCAAACTTATGTATACTGCCCCATTATAATGTAGTCTAGCAGATCTATTTATAGTATATGTGTACACATCTTCTTTTTATGATGTGACAATGGGGAGGGCGAGGCTTGGTGTACACATTTATCAAGTTTAAGCTCCTCAGGGACGGTTTTTGCTACCGTACGTTCTAAAACATGGCCCCTTTTGTCCTATGATATGACGACGGGAAAAAGGCGAGGTTGGTTATACCAGCTAACCAACATTAAGCTTCCCACTCAATTTTATAGCCACCGACCGTTCCAAGACACGTCTATTTGTATGCAACGAAGTTGTATGAAAATTGTATACATGTACATCGAGTATAGTTATCCTACATCTCTTGTTCGACATACTGTTTCTTTTTTGCAGTTATTCATGATTATCGTCCATAAATGTTGCCTCAGTAAGGTTAAATAAAAACATTTATGAACTATAAGATAAAGATACGTCTAACAAGAGACGAAACATGGAATGGTTATATAAGATAAAGATACGTCCAACAAGGGACGAAACACGGAATGGTTATATAAGATAAAGATACGTCCAACAAGGGACGAAACACGGAATGGTTATATAAGATAAAGATACGTCTAACAAGAGACGAAACATGGAATGGTTATATAAGATAAAGATACGTCCAACAAGGGACGAAACACGGAATGGTTATATAAGATAAAGATACGTCTAACAAGAGACGAAACACGGAATGGTTATATAAGATAAAGATACGTCCAACAAGGGACGAAACACGGAATGGTTATATAAGATAAAGATACGTCCAACAAGGGACGAAACACGGAATGGTTATAGAAGATAAAGATACGTCCAACAAGAAATGAAACACGGAATGGTTATATAAGATTAAGATACGTCCAACAAGGGACGAAATACGGAATGGTTATATAAGTTAAGATACGTCCAACAAGGGACCAAATACGGAATGGTTATATAAGATAAAGATACGTCCAACAAGGGACGAAATACGGAATGGTTATATAAGATAAAGATACGTCCAACAAGGGACGAAACACGGAATGGTTATATAAGATAAAGATACGTCCAACAAGGGACGAAACAAGGAATGGTTATATAAGATAAAGATACGTCCAACAAGGGATGAAATACGGAATGGTTATAGAAGATAAAGATAAGTCCAACTAGGGACGAAACACGGAATGGTTACTTACACCCAACACATCAAACTTGCAAACAATTCATAAAATAATTAAAAGAAGGGAATTACAAAATTACATAAGAATTGAAGTAACCTGAGAATCCTAGTTTTTGGAAGACAAAAAAACCTCTGCTAATATATAGTTTAAATCTGGTTGAATTGTGTCTCAAACCTCGCTCTGTTTTCAATCGCCGCAACATAGAACGGCGTATATAGATGTTGGTGCATCGGTACTTTGATGCTTAAAATTGACAATTCACTTGAATGATTTGTGAATAAAATGAACATCAAACATTTACTTTTTACTTATATGATCAGTTTGAATCTTTATTGAGGGGTGTCGAAGATGTCTGCTGGCCACTTCTCCATCAATATGAGCCTAGTCACACAATCATGCACAGTGTGCCATTTAACAAAAGTACAATAATATACTGTGTCTGTGTAGCAGATCGGTCCTTACCTTTGCTAGACTCGGGGTTATCTAGGTTTGGATCTCTATATATTTTCTTCTCTTCAACTGTGAATACATGTTCGTTATTATCATCAGTCGCCGCTATATTAGTAAATCCTCCGGAGTTCGCAGGTTGATCTTCATCATCCACGATTTTAGGATCGTGCCTTGTCCAAAACGTCGTTCTGTTCAACTGATAAAGGTAACAAACAATGAGAAAATATGTGGTAACCAAACAGAAGACACGACTAAGTATTGACTGGTTACAGTATCATTTTTAATTAATGGTCCAATGAAACCAAATGTAATTCTTCAGGAGTCAGTCTAAATTATGATCATGATGTTTTTCTTTGATTTAAGTTTTTAAGTGTTTAAGTGCATACTTAAAAATATGTTGACGAAACAGAAACCAGGACAGTTCAAATAAAACAACAGTGGAAGCGAGATTACCGATGCCAAAATACCAAACTAAATAATGTCGAGAGTTATCCTTCTTTGGTCACCTAGAGGCGAATGTGGCAGACGAAACTATGACAAAATTCACGTTTTACATAATCAACAGAGCGTTTGCTGATTAAAAACAAAGCATTTCGTCAATTTGTAGTTTGTAGAATAAATAATAATAAAATAGGCAATACAGATAGTTTTGTCACTTCCTTCGTAAGTTTTCAGCAATATTATAATTCAAATGAGTTGTGTACATTGCAGCTGTTATGGAGGATGCGTCTCTCGATGCGTCCTTTGAATGCTTATAGGTCTCATGTTTGACAATAAGTTGCCAAGGGACAGCACTCTTGATTTAAATGTATATCAAGATCTTCATGTTTACAGAGTATAACATGGCACTGATTCTGTGTTGTTATATCATTGTCAAATATATTCGGAACTTCTAGTTCACGGAGAACTGGATGAGGTGTTCTGAATGTGTTTAATATAAAGTACTACGTTTTGTTTTTATAGACGCGGTTAGTAAACATGAGCGTAGCTCTGTTATTTTAGAAGTGCAGGCTTAGAATTTTTATAGGGGGTCTGGAGGTCCTCTACCAGATTTTTTTAAATATGTAATTGGCCAGTAGATATAGTGCACTTTCAGTTTTTTTGTGTGTATTTTTAAAACATGCCAATAGCTTTTAATATTTTATTTTTCTGGGAAAAAGGAGTAGACCCGTGCCTACAGTACATATGTAAAGCTACGCTGATGGTAAACACCAGTCCCTGACATCTCTCGAGCCAAGGCTGTTATACCCGGCACTACCGGAGAGAGCTGTGATCCGCTAAACTAGGACATATTGTACAAATGATGTTAACACTCACATGTTTCGGATGCGGCGGTTCCGTCAGTAAGCTGATAATGATGGCGGTAGCTGCAGTCATTACAGTGAGCAACAGTGCGAAGTACATGTAGTGAAAGTTCTTCAGTATGTCAGGCCGAGTATCTTCCGCTCCGCAACCGCCGTTGTCGCGGTAAACAAATGTCAGGATCATTCGGATAATTCCGGTCAGGAATGCCAACATAAGTGCCCAGAAAGCGCCCTGTTTATGATAAGGAATTAAAACACTAAATACTGAAATAAATCATGTGTTATAGTGTTTTAAGCGTTAGTTAGCAAACTATATCATCAGAAACGTGGCGACCATAGAAAAAGAGGGTGTTATCAGCGTTTTATTCAATCTTAAAAACTTATTTGATTAATGTTCTAATAATAGAGTAACAACTGGTAACGCCACAAGTCTAGGCTTTATTGTGTAAATGAAGCGCATGTACTGCAGATATGATGTAGACAACACATAATGATTAGCTGATATAAAGAAACCTAGATATGACAATATTAAAACACAATGTAACCTTTTCATTAACACGTGGTACCAGTACGGCTAGCAGGAATACTGCAGCAAACGGCGGTGCTAGGTAGTTCGTAATTTCCTGTATGTAAATGAAAACTTGGTTCCCCTGTGTCTCCTTCACGACTGGTACCCAGGCTATTGAAACTCCAACCATGACCAAAATAAATAGTCTGCAAGTAAAACAAACTCAAAACAAAGTGCACAGAGGCAGAGAACTATTAAAGCAAAGGTAAGTTCAGAATGCGTAAGCACTGGCGAAAATGCTATTCTGTTTTCCACCCCCGTGTCCCTCGTTCCGATTTCATTCATTATTTCAAAGGTCATTCACAATTATGTAATTGAAAGGCAAATTGTTATCATTGACATAATTTGTTTTCAAACGTCTAGTCAATACCTAAACTTACGTTTCAGAAACGGCATTATTATACATTTTAATGCTGATTTATGACACTAATAACTTCACTATATATGCATGTATTGTTGGTGCAGCTTTAAATGTTGGCATTAGTAAGTTCTTCTATGAAGTAAACATATATAATCAAACGAGAGTAATGAAACACTTTTTAATGCAAGTCATATTAAATATTCCATATGCCTCATATAACAATCATTAATTATAAACATATCAGCTCATATATGTATTTAACTCTGACATATTGCATAAACCGGCTCTCTTATGTGGTGTATGGCAGCTGTTAAATGTATCGTGACAGCTGTTAAATGTATATTGACAGTTGTTAAATGTATCGTGACAGCTGTTAAAATGTGTCGTAGCAGCTGTTAAAATGTGTCGTGACAGCTGTTAAAATGTATCGTGACAGCTGTTAAAATGTGTCGTGGCAGCTGTTAAAATACACGCGTATGTTGACTCATTTATGCTTATATTTCTGATTCTTTGGAATAAAGGATTTTTTTTCAATGTTTTTTTTAAATAAAGCTCTCTCGATTAAGTCCGTTAAATAGCATTGTTGGGAAAGCCGCATTTGGTCAGTTGCTTCAACTGAAGGTTTGAATAACTTCACAGTTTAGAAAGCGTTGAATTGCTATGACAGGCTAAAATACTGCTTAAACCGGTGTTCATAACCTCTTGTGTAGAGACTAGGTTAAACACATTTTATTTTTCACGGAGGCATTATGAGCTTCCGTTGGTCCTTGTATCAGATTTTATACTATTCTATTGTTTTTAACATTTAAATGAAGGCCAAGTCGTATACCTGCCGACTATCATTTGTTCCCTCTGTGAACATTTCTTCCTGATCCTGGTATAGATATCCACAGTGAACAACGTACTGGCACTGTTGAAGATGGAATCTAAATCGCTCATCAGCGCCGCTATCATCACGGCCATCATCAATCCACGGAGACCTGGTGCACAGATGAAAAAGCCTTGTTACAAATTTATTTTCATATCGTTCATTACTGTTTAAATTATTCTGTTTGAATAATGTAAAACATGCGTTATTTCTGTTTTAGCTGGACAATTGTGCGTCGTTTCCAGATCACTTACATGTCAACGTAAATGTCCTAGTTTTGAGTCTCGCTCGGTCTTAAACGTTATGTGAGAAAGTTCGTTAGTTACTTGCGGAAAGACAGTGGTTTTACTGACATTCATTCTTAGGTCCTTCTCCACCAATAAAACTGGATATGCCATATATTACCTGGAATGCGTTGGAAATGGCGTCAAACAACATCCATTTTACTCAAAGTATTTAGTTACGTTCAGATATGGTGGGTCTAGGAGAGAAATATCGGGATCTTGTTTTACTAACCTAAGAACATGTCTAACGTACGAGGGTTTAAAACATCAAAACCAGTGACCTTTATGCGTTTGTTGACGCTGATGAAAGTTATTTTTTAATATCAATTTGTTGCTCTACCAAAAACAAACGATTACAAACCGTTATCAGTGGCGTTATCAGCTTCTTATAGGCACTGTAGGCACGTGCCTACACTTTTTTTTATCATATGTTCCAGATATTTCACATCATTTTATCATTTTATTTGGTTATAAAACAGTGAATTCAAGGTTAATATTAATGATAACCAGGCCCCTAAGAACACACCAAAACGCACCTAGGACAGCCTAGTTGAACAATAATCGGGGTTGGGGTGGGGGCATGCCCCGGAACGCCACTACAATAATGCCTTAACATCGTTTTCAGCAAAGCTATGCCCCTGAATATCTAAAATAGTAGGCGTCTGAAGAACACCAAATAATACAACCTTCCGGCATGATCCCAAGGACAAGTTTTGGATATGCTATACTGGTACATCCGGCACTGCTCTGACAGACGTAGTTACAGATTTCAGGGTCAACACACGCAACTTCATCTGAAAAGACAACATCAAAGAATAAGGGGAGCAGGGCCTTAGTTCATTAACAATTTGAGTCTGAGAATCGGACTCGGACTCAAATCTTACATTTTGCAAAACCCTGTAAATGTGCACTTATGGGTAATAAATGTGATTATGTTACGCTGTTTGTTCAATAATCATGACAACTGCTTGTTTGCAAACAAATATAGCAAATTGCTTGCTAAACAGATGTTATTTGAATGAGACATTTTTGACAAGTTGAGTCTGAATCTAAATCTCAGACTCAAAATATTGATGAATTTAGGTCCTGCTCTCTAACATGCTTGGCACCTATGCCATATTTTGCATAAAAGCTTTTACATATATCACCAAGTGAGGTTTTCCTTACTTCAAACATCTCAACTGCTGTTAATTATTACTTGAACTCATTGCACATTAATTGACAACACTGAGTTGAAGTCGTGAACATGTTTTAAAGGCAAAATGAACATTGTCATAGTATTAAAAGAATTTTATTTCAATAAAATCTCAAGTTTAGATATGTAGTTAAACTAAACCCGTGTGGTTCCGGGTAAAAATAGACTCACTGTCGATCTCTGCAGAGGGGAAGGAATCCTCCAATGGGTATCATGTTCATTTTATCATTTTTTGTCATGGTTATTATTGTGGTCAAATTACCAACATCTGTGTTGTTCAAGGGAGCCATATGAGTGATGACAAGAATAGGATCACTGTGGCTCACGCATGTCGATAGAAGCGACAATTTGAGTAATACGAAATAATTTGCTGAAACTCTGCAGTTCTGCAAGTATCAAGATTCTAGGTTCAGTCTGCATATCTGTTTGTTGATGTGAATTTTGTAATCTGTATGTTAAATTCCAGGTTCACTCTACATTTACAAAAAAACACAAATTAAGTTAATTTGTTGTGTTTTTACCTGTATAGTGAACCTGGAATCTTCCTTCCTGTTGGCAGCGCATAACCTACAATGAGTTGGTAAAACCACATTCATTCATCCATTATTGAAACGGAAACTAGTACCCGTTTGACTTGTCTATCAATAAATAGTATGGCAAATAAAGGCTCATAATGGTAGTTTCACCCTAATTAGCATATTTATCCTATCTATTACTCTAGTAACCCGTTTTATATATGTCTCTCTTATTTATTATTATTTCAATTTATTCGTCGAATCTGTATACAAATGTTACAAAGCAACTGACAATATTTGAGGGACACGTCACAAAAATTTAACTTACTGAATACTTGTCTTCACTTCAGCTATTAATACGAGGTGTTATGCTTTGCCTTGTATCTTTTGATTGATTGCACCAGTGTAATTGAATGACATTTCATATATTTACGCAAATTAACATTGACGTGGTCTGTACCGCTAGTTTTCTCATTAACAAAACTTTGTCCTTTTTCCATTCCGACAACACATTATTCATTAAAATTGTATACAGATGAGCTCTTTATAATGAAATGCATTGGGTTATCCTTAATCTTAAATTTAAGTATAATTTAAAACGTTTTTAACCTTTTTTTTCACAAAAGTATGTCACTGTAGAATGTGAAAATACATTCTAAAAATACATGATATGAATAAATAATTGTTAACTGAATAAGATATTAAAGCATGGCGAACATACTAGCCAGGCTATACTTTTATCTTACGAACTTAAATAATAATGTAGAGCACGCATGCATTATTTACAATTAATTTTTCATTTAATAGATACTTTTGAAGGGTATATACTCCTTATTGGTTATTTATAGGGATTATTTTTCTAACTTAAACTTGATATTTATAACATTTATTGTTATCACAAAAAGTTTTTCTATTTTTCTATGTCAAATGTGTTTGAAAGTACTGTAAAATGAAGAATGTATGTTATACAAATGTTTCTAATAATTATTTAGAAATCTCATTAAGATTATGTCGTACTTGTTACGATTTAGTCTAATTTATGGATAACTGAACAAACTTAAATCTTATGTATAAGCTCAACATTATTACTTGCGAATATCTGTCAGTACCAGCGCTTTAAGGCATTTCTTTATATGCATGCATACTGGAGAAAGACCGTTAACTAAAGAGTAAAGCAAATCTAAAAAACAATTTACAGCGACGGTTCGGTGACCCATGTCTGCCGTTACGGTATTTGTGTCTTATATGTTGAATAAATAGAAGAAAAATATATCTCAATATTGAAAATTACTATGAAATCGCTCCAAATTAAGTATTGATATATGGCGGCAGACACAATTTGTTGACAATGTCATTTACCGATGCAATGCATGTTTCATATGCATTATTCCGGCGGCATTTTTCAAGCACAATTAACTATGATAATCTGTCAGAGTTTAGATATTAACCTGGGTATAGGATTCTGCTGATCATTCCCGGCATCACCATCATAAACAGAGGTAGAATCTTGATGAATCCCGCCATTAGTGTGGCGCCCTGGGCGTGGGATATACTCTTGGCAGCCAGAAGTCGCTGTACTATCACCTGGAAATAATGGTAAAAATGATACTAATAACAATGATAATACTGATCATATTTAATGTTGTATACCGTTAACTATAGGTATAGTCGGTACACGCAAAGCAAATTTTAAAAGAAATAGTTGGAATAGGTCAGATAAATCACAGAATGCCACAAACATTGTGTATAGTGTCTTTTTTATTTGACTAACTTTTGTTGATATTCGTTGTAGCAAATATTTTTAAATGTAAAATCGTTTAATATGTACATTTGTTTGTATATAAGTTTGCAGGTTTTAACTCCGAGAGAATTCAGCCATATACACTCTATACACATATATCATGCGTATAAACAAATGGCCTGGCAACTGACCAAACAAAGCGGGATTTCACAATTTAAATAATGATATTTTTTCTGGAATATTACAAGGGAATGAAAAGTTCAAGTCAAGAATGCTTTTCAGAAGCTGTTTTATTTATTTAACTAAGAGAATATGTATTTACAGACTGTACCTTCGACTTTAACAATATATTATTTTCTGTGCATCGTCAAATGAGACATTTGTACAAATATACTCTCTATATACCATTAGGGTTTCAATTACCATCGACTGAGAAACAGATGTTTTGCATCCTCAGTAGAAAACCTTTATCATGTCGCTTATTGGATATTTGGTTTTTGTTAATTCGTCAGTTCTACCTTTATTTGCAACCAACAATTTGCTGAAGATAGCTACTTAAAAGCCTTTTTTCTGAAATGTGACTCAAAATATATAATATACAAGCCCCAGTTTCACCAAACATCTCAACTTGAGATTTCCATCAACTCAAATCTTTGAAACACTATAACTTTATTAACTTTGATCATTTTACATTTGATAATTGATCAATGTGTAAATATTTGTTATGGTTTCAATTCTGTGTGGTCATTTGGTGTATAATGAGTAACAATACTCATTTAGAGAAGTCTTTGAGTTGACGAAAATCTTAGCATGAGATGTTAAGCGAGACCGACCCCTGTTTAAGCATTCTGTGCCATTGTATGAAACATAACGTTGAGAAAATCAAAATATAATTCCCTACCTGATCTGCGCACCAATACCAGATCGATCCCGGCGTTTGTCCAAGCAGGAAACCAGGCCATGGCATGTAATCGTCATCTGCCTCACGTAACATCCGGAATGCGTTGACATCAGTTTTGTGACAAGTTTCATTGGGTATACGATATACTTCTTTGGTCACAGCGTCTGGATATTTTCTAACCATGCCGTCGTAACCGCCGATCTTGTAGAAACCTTTTAAGAAAATATACATACAGCAAGAGACGTACATGTAGCATTCACAAGACAATCCCCCCAACCCCCAACCCCCAACCCCTCAACACTATAAACACTATCAGTAGACAGAATAATCATAATAAACACAATGCATATATACAGATGAAATGTAAACAGGGAATGTAGCAGAAATTAACAGTAGAAAAAAGACCCTGTGAAGCTTACATGTTCTCTTTCGCAACAACAACCTCCCTCTCTCCGTATACCATCGTTAAACGATGAATTGATTGATAGAATATTAAGCGTCATTTGTATGCCACCGAGGGCTAACAGACGATCAATTAACCTAACCACTGTTTCCTGGGATCCTGAAAGGATAACCAGTACTCGAGCTCACCCCATCTCCGCATGTAACTGATAACTTTACCACTTGAATCAGCGGTGACGAAATATAATGAGACACAATGTAGTATGGCAACCATCGCGGAGACTGTTTCTGGGCGAGATTCAAACTCACAACCTCTGGATTGATAGTCAGGCGCGTTACCGATGGAACTAATCGGGCCCGGCTCGTAAAACGGGACAAGTGTGACAGGTATGTGTGTCTCCTTCTGCAAAAAAACAGCGCTGCATAATGCGATAATAGGCTAGTTGTAACACTGTAGAGACACGACATTTGCGACGTTATCGTTGGCAACTTTCAATATCTTTGATGGGAAACACACTGCTTAAATTACATACTGAATTTCACCGGAAAGTTAAAAGTAAACAGGAAATATAAACATTCAAATCTAAAACGTTTCCTTTGAATTTTAACAAACTAATAGCGGAATACTAGCGGGTTTTTAAATGCATATGACGCCTTCCTCAAACAAATAAAATGGACATATAACATATATAAAATGTTATATTCCTATTCTATTTATTACTGTAGAACATCAATACGTACCTCGAAATAATCAATTAATCAAAGAAATTCATACTTGTTTATTCCGTAATATTTTTGAGACCGTTCGTAAGCTACTTGCTGAAGGCCGGTAGTTTCACTCAGATTCAGTTTGAGGTCTTCTACCACTAATACTATTGGATATGCTATATACAACAAGTGGGTAATGGCGTCAAACCTCATTAAAAATACATGTAATGTGAAAAACATTAATTCAAATAAACAATTTCGTTATATGCTGGAATATCGGTTAGGATCAGCTTGTACGTTTTGTCTGAACCGATATTCCAGTTTATATAGTGAATATTAACGTATTGCTATCCTGTGTGTGAGATTTTCTTACAGCCAAGTATGTTTAATGTTTTTGCACCTATGTAAGTCAAAACGAACAACACATACTTGTATTAGTGATTTAAATATTATATGACAATATATGTTTTGCAAAATGTTGCTAAAATTTTATACATGCTATAAGTGTGCGGTTTGCAGCGGGATGACACCGATCCCTGCAGACACATTACGGGGTAATGAACGAGCAACCTTACGGTAGCTAAAAAAATACATGAATTGATACAGTAAGATAAGCAAGATTTGTTTATGAATGTAATACAATATAAATCTATTACAAAGTTAAAAACATGTTTTAAGTAAAACATTTCAAATTATGGTTTAATCCCAAGCTTATCAGATAGTGTACCTTTATGCAAAGCAGTATTTTGTGATATACTATTGTTTTTCTGATAAAAATCATCCAGATTAAATGTATATAGATGGAGTTTTGCCATGAAATAACCGGAGTTTTTTCTGAGCGTGCATCACAGTTCACGTATTAAGTATCCAAAGTTCGCATACTGGTAAATTATATAACATAAGATCATAACATAAGAACATAAGAAGTCACATTGTTTCGGAATAAGCTTCAGTGATTTTTCATGAATTCCGTTTGCTGACAACTCAACTCGGTGTAAAGATGTGACACTTATGACTGGCAAAATATCATAGGAGTTTTAATGTCTCTCGTATAGCTTTGCGTTCATTCTTCTTAGTAAATTAACATTTCCTACATTAAAAGTTATTGAAACCATGACTGACCTACGAAAGAAAGAAACAGTGGTTTTCTAATATGAATAGCGTAAATTATTCATATTCATATTTCACCTTGGCAGTGCCGCCCACCGAACAGTCGTTTTTAGACAGTGCCGCCCATCGAAGAGGCGGTTTTTAGGCAGTGCCACCCACCGAACAGCCGAATTTTAGGCAGTGCCGCCCACCGAACAGTCGGTTTTTAGGCAGTGCCGCCCGCCGAACAGTCGGTTTTTAATAAACTTGTCAAATTTGAAATATTTTCTCTTTAATACTGTAATGACGTTCTTTACATATGTTACTCTTATAATAAAACGTATATAAACTTACTCATTCCCATAAGTGTTAGGCCACCACCGACCATGAGAAATGCCTGCATTGTATCCGTGTAGATGACCGCAGTGAGACCGCCTGAGAAGTTACAAAACAGTATAATATAAATGTCGTTTTCATGAGTTAATACGAAACTCGGTCGGAGTTCAGCACTACGAGATTAAGTACATTAAGACCTCATTATGAGTGTTCAAGAGACCACAGGGATGCGTGCAGCAATTAAAACGTGAACGGACCTTTGAAATAATCAATTAACAAAGTCATATAAAAGGCTAAGTATATAAAATTTGAACCAAGAATAAGCTGTTTATGTATACTGTATAGTATGCCAACTTCTTTTTATGAAAAGTAAAGACCGAGGGCGACATACACAGAAATAATGTTATTGGGATTGGTTAACGTAATTGTCACAGTTGCGTTAAACGCACTTCGTTTAAACCATTCGTTCAGCAAATTTACAAAAT
This sequence comes from Panopea generosa, assembly GCA_029582155.1. Classification (NCBI taxonomy): domain Eukaryota; kingdom Metazoa; phylum Mollusca; class Bivalvia; order Adapedonta; family Hiatellidae; genus Panopea; species Panopea generosa. The sequence continues at coordinate 23,308,220 of CM055910.1, forward strand.
AAAAGATCACCAAAGTATATTTGATTAATTATACCTGCCATGGTTAGGATGCCCGTTATAATCACCAGTATGAATATACAGAGGTACAGGTCCCACTTCAGGGACTGCTGGATAAACAAAGCTCCTGTATATAAGTCACCCTGAAATAGATGTCATGAAGATTTTTCAGTTATATCGCGACGGTGTCTACTTGAAACAGTATCACATTATACCGACACCGTGCCGATCAGACCTAGAACTATCCCCCAGAGGCTGAGCGCAAAGCGAGGAAGCTTCTAGTACGATCAGTCAAGTCTTTGATATAACCCGAGCAGAGACCGAACCCATTACATTCTAAATGCGAGGCAGACACTCTACCTCTAGGCCACAGTTGCATTTATTTTAAATATAAATTTCAGGGAATAAAATATGTATGTACAAACTATCTATTAATAAAGTTGAACGTGGTGTTCAACCAAAATATGCATTCATTTAAAACTATTATTTTATATCAGGGCAGTTTCAATATCGTTGTCGGTTATTTCGCTGATATATATAAGATTTGTCTTTTGAACAATTTAGATGTAAATATTATATATAGTAATAACAACTTATAAAAGAGTATGTTCATGAGGGATTCGGACACATGACATACAACATTTATCACACCCACCAGCACCGGCTAACGTGGTATTCTATTCCTAATATACACTGAATTAGTCCATTGTTACTAAAGAGTCAGAAACAATAACAAAACTACATTTTATATCTGTCATACAGCACGTAAGACTGGTATTGTGAAAAACAATAATATCTGTTAGATGTTCTTATAGCGGGTTTTATTGAATCTGTTCATGAGCGGTACTGACACATGCAGCACCCCTCACGTCACACCGGCTAAAGGTGTAATTTATTTTAAAAATAGTTTCAGAGAAGTATTGTAAAGTTCAAGGATATTCTTACCGAGCATTTTGTGAAGATGTAAAGGATCAACGAAAGGACGGCAAAATAAACACGTAGTCGTTGACCACCAAACCTCTTTGTGAGATACTCTGGCATAGTGTACGTCTGCAACATAAAACAGTGAAATGAAAACATTCTTTAAACTAATGTTTATTACAAAGTTCAAGCATAGTTTAAATTGACAGCGTCACCGCGGTACAATAAGGACCTTCGCGATTGCGAAAGTGTTTATTTAACCAGCCTTGCGTTTATCATAATTTTAAAATGCATTTTTGGAGTTTTGTTTGTGCTTATGAGGAAGCCTTTATGTGATGGATTTGTTTGAAATTCATTTTTGTGCACATACGTTCAATAAGCATTCTTAAAACAAAATTGCACATGTCTGCCTTTAAATAGGTCTTAATGGCATTCGCACTATTATCTCGTATTGTGTTTATTTCAAAAGGCCCCAGTTTCTCTAAACGTCATCAACTCAAATATTGTAAATGCTATAACTTGATTTATATTGAAAAGTTTACATGCCGTCCCTCACAGATAAGTAAATATTTGTTCTGACTTAAATTATGTGTCGTCATTTAAAGTGTAATGCATTCAAGCAATCATCATAGTTCAGTGAAATTAAAAAAAGATGAGTTGAGGAAAATCTCAACTTCAGATGTTATATATATTAATGAAGCATGTCTTACAAGTAAAACATCTGATTTGCAAATGTCCCGTTTTGACAACTACTCGTGGCGATTTATTTCATTTATCTTTGGTTGGAAGGGAATTGATATATTTAAATTCTAGCATAGTTCTTGCCAGCTGTTCAACACTTGTTTTATTCAATAAATTTAAAACTTCAATTAAAATCGTATTTATACGGTGAGCTTGAGCCAAAATGATTGTCTAATGCAATGATCGACATTATAATTGTACATATATACATCTACCTATACGTCTCAGTACACAGTTACGCCCCTTTTAACCACGGTAACACGATTCTTACGCTTAAAAAAGGCCTATGTAATTTGGTTTTAAAATGTTTTCAAAATGGTTCGTAGTGGTTGTGATTTCTTGCTGCAGATGAGAAGAGAAAACAGTTTGCATAGCATATACTGCAATAAGACATCACTGGTGTTAAAAATGTGACTTTTATAGAATAACAACGTATGCATGAATTTATGAGTATTTGAGGACTTCTTTTTTAAAAAAAACTCAGGGTGTCACTGCACCCTCAATTAAAAAACCCAACCTGGTCAACCTACCAGTTAGTGTGCATTTTTATGTAGGTATACATTCCTGCTATGAAAGAAAAATACTATGTGGTATTCTTTTTTTACCATGGAAATCCTAAACCTTATTTTATATAGAACAAAGAACACAATTCAACTGTGTAATGAGACCTATAGCAGCCATAACTACTTACACCACAGGCTATGTACACGGGTATAAAGATCCATCCAAGCAATTGTAACAGCAATATAGCCTGGATATAGAGAACATAGCAGTGTATTAAAATATGTATAATTTATGTACACGTAAAATATAACACAGTTACTGAAATATATACTGAACTGAACAGCTAACCAGCCACCTGACATTTTATGTACCTGACAGTTAATGTATTTTCTCAAAAACTATCAAAGCACTTTCAGTCTTGAAATTTTGACTTAAATGAATAAGGAAGAAATTTACATTGGAAATACAAAATGAAGGGTTAGCTGCCCCGTCCAGTATGTATTATGTTACACAAAAGTATGAAATATACAAATGTTAAAATTCATGAAGATGAATAAATGGCTGACGTCTTATTACAATAATAGTTTTATCATTCAAATAAAAGACAAACACCTCTGAATAAATGAGAGCTTTCTTTATTCTAATTAAAACAATATCCCCAAGGCGCATACGGAACGCTATACTTACATTAAACTCCCAAGCACCGACACTGATTCCTTGCGCAGCACCTGATCCCGACAGACCGATGAAATGTTCCGTTCCGATGTTGCTAACAAATAGCGATGCCCCAATCTGTAAAATTCGTACATATTATGTTAAAGTGTAAAGCCAGTCTATTGTATATGTTTATATATACGCATTGTAATACGGTTATGTATATTAATGTTAATTGATAATGAAACATGCAGGTAATTTATAATATTTTTTTTAAACAGAAAGGAAATGATTTTATTTTTTTCCTGTATCACTTTTCCATAGGGTTTAACAAGTCAAGGGACGTAATTATTCATCACTTATGTAAACAGATGTATACATTGTTATTTCCCTTGTATTATTACCCTCCGTTTTCAGATTTCGCTGGTAATGCCATACACAATTGTATCGCTATATCATTCAATCACCATTCATAAATATTGTCAAAACACAGTTAATGCTCTGCATCATTCATTCATTCATTCATTCATTCATTCATTCATTCATTCATTCATTCATTCATTCATTCATTCATTCATTCATTCATTCATTCATTCATTCATTCATCCACCCATTCATTCATTCTCTTTATATGTTAGTGCTCTGCATGTTGCATACTTTACAGATCAAGAAAATGTTTGCTGAATCTATCAGAAATGATAATTATAGGAAAAAGTGATTTGATTGTTTAATGGATTATTGATTGATTGATTGATTTATTGATTGATTGATTCATTGATTGGTTCATTCATGCATTCATTCATTCATTCTTAACGGATCAAGAATATATTTGGTGAATCGATCACAAAATTAATGATAACAGTATGACGTGATTTTATTTCGAGCTACCTCAATTTTGACGATACCTGTTGCCATGGAGACAAACTTTTTTACAGGTTTACCTCCGTTTAATTAACGTTATTGTTAGCCACTCATGTAAACAGCCCACAGGGGTAAAAGTTTCATTACATATGAAGATGTACTTTTTTTTACTTTTCTCAATACCTATAATTGGAGAAGATACCAATAAGCTTTCAGCGTGAAGTTACATACGCCATTTAACAGCCTTACATTACTGGCGATGTCATGTGCACGGTAGGATAGGCGCAAACTATCTAGATGACGTAAGTAGAGCGTGTATACGGTTGATAGCTTGTCGCATCCTAGTGCGACATTTGCTAATACGACTTACTGCGAGACAACATTAACTGCAACATTAAAGGAAGTATATCAGGATTTTTCAAAATTTTAAAACTGGCTAAAACATTTTTTCCCAAATTTATCATGCCTATATATACTTATTGACCCAATTCTGCCAAAATGATATCTAATTAAACATGCTGAAATAATATATTGAAAAAGGTTTTCCCGGCTAGCTTGGGCTACGCGCATAGGTTAGACTTAAATAGATTTCCCTCTTAAAATAACAACATATGTTGTGACTTAGAAAATGAGTGTTGTGTTTTCAGTTTGATTTCAGTTGAATCCGTCATATATGTCTACACGTTCATCTTAAAAAGATTCTGAATGGCGATGTGAAGGTCGTCAAGCAGTATTTAAGTGCTGTCTATTTTGAGAATGGGGATTTCATTTAAAGTTTGCAACTCCTATTATAACATCGATTTTGCCACGTTTTTGGAGGATGTGCTATACAAAACCATTCGGATTTATTTATTTATGATAATGAGATGCGTTTAATCCTATTTAAAAATAATTTTCTTTTTTTAAGACAATTATAGCATTTTCCCTGATATACTCCCTTTAATAAGTCTCATCCGCCCTCGCCACCAAACACACAATAACTGAAACGCTCATATACCTAAGGTGGTGCAGAACTGGCACTCGAATACCAACTACTAAACACGTAACAGCGCGTAGCATTGTTGTTGTGACAGTCAGTTCTATTTCTTGGAAGAACTGAACACCAGCAAAGAAGACAATAGTAGACATTGTCTTATTGGGACGGTTCAAGTAAAACTTTATATGCTTAGACTAATTTAGAAGCTAAACGTATCTATAAGTATGCAGTTAAACCTGTCTTAAGCAGTCAATCAGGGGAAGGACCATAAGTGACCTTTTATGACAGGTTGTTGCTTAATACATGTAAATTTGCTCTGAAAACATAGAAATGGGAAACAACGAATGTGACTGCTTAAGACAAGTGTCTGCTTAATAGAGGTGACCACTTGTATAGTTTGACTGTACATATCTCGTGAAAAAGATAGAAGTTTAACAAAAGAAAATGTACCTGAATCAGTTCCCCATCCCTCATCTGTAGTCGAGAGGACTACCTCCTATAATATGCCAAACATTTGATGGGCTTAAATTACTCATTCATTAAATCATTCGTTCATTTATAAATTTATTTATCACCATTCATATATTCGTTTAGTTTTTAGTAACAATTTTCTTGACACCAATGGATCCATAAAAATCCAAACAGATTAAGCTGCATGCACCTATGAAACAAGAATCATTCCACCATCTCATTTGTTCCTTAGGTTATGAAACGAATAATGACATTGACAAAACAATTTCCTTGAAATCTGGACTTAAATAAGAAACAACATTTAGGCTATGTAAAAATACACAATTGCCTGTTGCTGCCATACACAAGTTTTAATAACGCTGCTCCATATTTAGAGGAAAATGTTGGAAATACAAAAGTGTCATGTTCCGCTCAGTATATAAGTAGCCGGGCCTGATTAGCTCAGTCGGTTACGCGTCTGACTATCAATCCAGGGGTCGTGAGTTCGAATCTCGGTCTGGCACCAGTCTCCGTGAGTATTGATACACGACGTTGTGTCTCATTATCATTCGTCTCTCGCTGTGGGGAGGTAAGCAGTTACTTGCGGAGATAGGGTGTGCTCAAGGACTGGCTTACCTATCAGGATCCCAGGAAACAGTGGCAGGGTTTACTGATCGTCTGTTAGCCCTCGATGGCATAAAAATGACGCTTATATTCCATCAATCAATAAATCAATCTATCAGTATATATCTATAGGAGACCACCGTAGCTTAAAGGGATTATATTGGCAAGTAACACAAACATGCTGTTAATTCAGACTTTTCCCGTATGCAGTGTGCACAAAATAATGCTTATGTATCGACGTATAACCTTTATTTACTTGAAAGTTATCAAATTAACAGTAATTGAATATTGGCCAAAACTTTAATACGTCCCGCAGTAAAGTATTGCGCAATGTTTACATTGAACTCACTAAACTTCCCGAACAAAGCCTCGAAAACGAGATCGGAAACGAATCTTCACGATGTTATCTGATGATTGATCGGAACCCCGAAAGCGGTTCGTTGAAAACAAAAACAAAAACCCGATGTTTGTTGTTGTTGTTGTATGGTGTTTAGCGTCGCTTTCAACAATTTTTCAGTCATATCGCGACTGCGTCTACTTGAGACAGTATTCTGAGCGCTGTCATACTGGCGTATCATGCCGCAGACACATTGTATGATACCCCACCCAGTCACATTATACTGACACTGGGCCGACCAGACCAAGAACTCTCCTCTAATTGCTGAGCCTCAAGCGAGGAAGCTTTTAGTACCATTTTTAAAGTCTTTGGTATGACCCAGCCGGGGATTGAACCCACTACCTTCCGCATGCGAGGCGGACGCTCTACCACTAAACCACGCCGCGGTCTCCGATGTTTGTTATAAAGAGGTTATGCAATTAGACACTTTAGACGCGTATAGCTCTAAGTTATAAGTGTATCTTCATGCTGGGCGTGTGTACTTAGGACAGGGAATTGCCGATAATATGCCAATATAATCCCTTAAATTTCAAACATACGCCTATGCAATATACTAGTATATGATATCATATTTAGTTGTTTTTGCGGAGGATTGTTGTTGTTGTTGTTGTTTTCATGGTAATGTCACGGCGGTTTCTACTTTAGACATTATTCTGAGGCGGCTGTCACGCTGGAGTATCAGGTCGCATACGCGTGGCTTGGCGGCGGCTCTACTACTGGATCACCACTGCGGTTATTAGTATACGCACTTTCACCGAGGGCATAAATAACACGTCACGCCTAATTTATCTTAGTGTTAGAGCGGAACGATACCTGTCTGTTTTATCACGGTCTAAGGGAAGTAATTGGATTCATTCCAAAATCACCAAATCGCGCAGCAATTAACTCTTGTGAAATGCCTGAACTAGTCCAGTATGAAGTAACTGGAATCAAACTTATGAGATCATCTGCTGGAGGTAAGTTGTCAATAGACGACCACGCACCGCTGAGGTCGTGGATTCGAGTTTAACACGAACCAAACACATGTTGTACGAAAGTTTACCAACTACTTGCGGAAGGACGATGGGGAAGTTCTATTCAGATTCATTTTGAGGTTATCCTTTTCCACCAATAAAAAATGAGTTTATCATATAAAACCTGTAAATCATCATTCAAAAAAACGGCCAAAAACCGGCAGACAGAAATGAGAGTGCTACGCTCCCGGGTCATAGCGGACGCTTTATCAACTTCCGTCTCGTTACATTAGTGCAAAGGCGAATGCAGGTGAACCTGATAGGAACCTCTCCGACGCTTTTACGAATGCACTAAAAGGTAACATTATATTTAATCATTGGCAAATACTACTATGCGTCACTTCAAACGTGCACGATGCTATTTAAAATGTGCTGTTTTTTTTTTTATTAAAAACGGGATAGGCCTTTTAAACTCATTGGCCGTGTCCTTGTTTACAAAATGTTATCTGGTTGTTCTACTTTCTAAGACAATGAAATCCCTCAGGTTTTCAAAATAGAAAAAAACATTCCATATAACCATTAACCTTTATTTTGACTTAACCGATAAACACTTAAATTGTTATAAAATCCCCGACCCAATTGTAAACAATACTCGAATATTCCCTATACAAATATATCACGTGGTCGTATATTTATCCCAGACGGTCAAATAAACAGATAACACGAATGATATATGTGAAATGTGTTTTATGCGTATTGAAATGAGGCTCTTCCAGCGGGGTCCCTGAATCTCTTAAAGTAAGTAGCATTGTTTCCCAGACCCCCCCCCCCCCTTAAGTATTTATCCCCGACAGTTTTACCCCAGATTTCTAAAATTATAACATCGATCCCTGGATCCCTAAAAGCCATGTTCTCCAGATCTTCAAATCCTCTGCAATAGCACAATTTGTCATTCTGATAAAGACCACAGCGTTGTCTTGTGGTACACGTAGAGCGTCCGCTTCGCATGCGGTAGGTCGTGGGTTCCATCCCCGATCGGGTCATACCAAAGACTTTCAAAATGGTACTAGAAGCTTCCTCGCTTGGCGCTCGGCATTTAGAGGAGAGTTCTAGGGCTGGTCGGCTCGGTGTCAGTATAATGTGACTGGGTGGGATATCATATCATGTTTCTGCGGCATGATACTCCAGTATGACAGCGCTCAGAATTCAAGTAGACACCGTCGTGATATGACTGCGGAATAATTGTTGAAAGCGACTCTCAACACCATTCATCAACATTCATTCCGATAAAATGTAAAACGTTAGCTTACCACGGTATTAATAAGAGTTATGAAATATTTTATAAGCATGTCAGTCCAGACTTTACACAGCATGTCGTATTATAAACTTTGACCCCAAGGCTTACATACATCACATTCTTGTCAATCAATGAATAGTTACTTAGGTTTAACATTTTCAACGAATAACTGGTTATTCCGTTTTGTTTGTGGATTAATATTTAATGCATGTTTTGCAAGTAACTGGACCAAACTGTCCCGCACAAAGTGTCTATACCGAACTGGGATGAAGCCTATAGCCAAAGTGGTGATAGCAAATTGGTTCTGGGACTGCAGCTGTTACCACTCGGTGAACACCATTTAGTAAAGAATCAAAATGTATTTTACAATTATTCACATACCGGAAAGAACCACATGGACCGCCCGGCGAGGAAGAATCCACCAAGGGTACTTCTGTTGGACCGACACATGGCCTGAAAACACATATAACATATTACTTTAACCAAAGGAGAAAACACGTAATCGGACACGTAGCGCTCAAAGACACAATGACCAAAACAGCAATCATTTTAACAAATACAATATATTATACACAAACAGAAGAAATACCTACACAGTTTTCACAACATTATGACATTCTGGTGCGGCCACTGGGGAGCTTAGAGCAGCTTAGATGGACCATCCAACCCCACTCTTCCCCGTCATCATACCAGAGGCATAGTTGGCTTACGTTGGATGTGTAGGCACGGGCAGTGTAGAGGGGTCTCGGGGCATGCTCCCCAATACAATTTTTAAATATGAACTTGAAATGTGTCTTCTGGTGCATTTCAAGACAAATTTACAGCTATTACTCATGGGGTATACATGTATGATGACGTATATACATCATTATCAAACACAATAAACACAAACTTCTCGCCTCATTTTACCCCTAAAGTCTATCTCCAATCACTTTTTATTGCATCTTTAGCGTTTTTATTTTTTTTCATTTTTCGGACAAATTTGTAGGCCCAGGCCTCCACAGCCTCAAGGCAGCTGCGCCTCAGCATACCACCAAACGTCTCGGTGTAAATAAAAACACCGTACCACTAAATTATCTTTTACAAAATAAGCAGCATACGTATTGTATTGTATACGACAGAAACCCTAAGATAAATATAATTGATAACTCTTTTGTTTTGTTTGGCTCTTTAATTCTTCCTGCTTGCTGTATTCACGGCTCTTGGATTTCTCATATATGCTATTCTTTTTTCTTTTTGTCTGTTATTTACTTGTTCAATTCTTTCTATATTATTGTTTTTCTTTTCAGTTAACCCTATAGTTTGTTCTTCTGTTGGAGGCGGGTGGTGGTGGTGGTGTGTGTGGAGGGGGTGGGGGTGGGGGTGGGGGTGGGGGGGGGGGTGGGGTTGGGAAGGTGTTGTGTGTTGTTGAAGCAATAATAAAACACGTCTGCAATACCGTTTGTCTGTTTGAACACTACAGGTCTAAAACTGCAATATACAATATGTTCACCTTTAAAATATAACAAAAAAAAAAAAAAAAAAATAAATAAAGACTTACCACAATACCAATGCCTATGATGATCACAAAGTATGCGGCGACCACACCGAGGTCGGCTCCAGTCAGCACGGCCTCGTGTTGTGGATTTTCGCGCTTGAATTTTTCCAATCGACTCATACTGTTATCGACAGTTGAGGTATCTATCGCTGTAGTCGCCATCGCCTTAGTTATATTTATGGCAATTCCCTCAGCATCTGCACGAAAGTGTCACCGTGGAAATCTGTACCTTATAAGAGAACGAAAATGGTTAACCACACAGTAGACAATATTCACTGTCAGTTGCGATTCTCGAAACGTGAAATAGCTACATATATTTGGATAATAATTTTCAAAAAATCTGTTTGTGTTTTATTATCAGATCGCTTATATATACTTCAACGCACACGATGGTCTAGTGGCTGAGCGTCCGCTTCGCATGCGGAAGGTCATGGGTTAGTTCCCCGACCGGGTCATACCAAAGACTTAAAACTTGTACCAGAAGGTTTCTCACTGCTCAGCATATAGCAGATAGCTCTACTATGTCTAATTGGCCCGGTGTCAGTATGATGTTAATAATGTGACTGGGTAGAGTACCATACAATGTGTCTGCGGCATCATACTACAGTGTGGCATCGCCCAGAATACTACCTCAAGAAGACACCGCTGTGACTGCAAAGGAATCACTGGAGAATTACCTCCCTTACGCCAAAGAAACTAGAGCTGTGTAACGCGGTTTGGCTATTTTCTTTTTAAAAATGCATAAAATGTCATATTTCTGTGTGCATATGGGAACATTGGAGCATTTTCATGATTTCTGCAAAGTTTGGATGACATTGGGAACTGTTTGATGATGCTATAACAGTTTAAAGATGTGTAGTGATACACTGCAACAAATGGGCAGACTTGTCAAAAATGAAGGGTTGCCATCAAACGATCGAAATTGTGAAAAAGCAACCTGGTTAACCCCATGTTTTTTCTGCACATTTGGACTAACAGAGGACTATCTATGGGAATAATGCACTTTTAGAACCATTGGTAATGTATCCATTGTTCCAGAAAAGCATGTCTCTATATGTAGAACAGTACAAAATTAATTGGTGTGTGAGACGTTCAAATTGTTAAAAGCGACACCAAACAAAAACATCAATGCATGTATGACCGTAGTATTTTAACTCTGCAAAGCTAGCATACGCTTACACGCTTATATAGCTGAACGCAATTGTACGCTTTTTCATTAAAATGTTAAACGTTAAAAGGTATCTAGAAAAATAAATGTAACTTAATTTACTAAATCGCGGATCGCGTTAGTAAAGATTATCGAATGAGTAATTGATACACAAGCAAAATGCACCACAATAACTGCAATATTGTGTTTTTACTGCAATAAAGATTTAAACATTTAAAATAACACCGAGATTAATTCACTCACCTTTCACATAAAACTGTGCCGTCCAAATTAACGTTATTTATCCAAGGTAGGTTAACTGTTCGTCTGAAATTGAATATAAAGCTGAACAAGCAGACGACAAAAATGATTTAATCAAGTCTTGTCTCATCTAAACTGTAAACATATCCAATTATAGTACGAAAATTAACCCCCGTTCAGTAACTAATCTTATGTATGCACAGGTACGCTTCACCTACAGATGTGTTAAGCATTAAAGTGTATGACACGGCAAGGAGTTTCTCGGCGTGTCACGCTCTAAATATATTCAAATGACAATTCGTCTGACACCACTATTGATGAACTACAGATCGACATAACATCTTCGTTTTTTAAGGTGTCACTCAATTTTTCATTAAGTCGCACGTTATGCATATAATATATAATATAAAATGAAGCAGGTATAAGACACATTGTTTACCAAAAAATACTCCAAATGTGGTATGGACCCGAGTCTCCCCGATTGGGTCTGTCCAATATCAGTAAGATTAACGTCTCTCGCCACTATTACACTTCCCAAAGGGATTCATTGTAATATTCCAAAACACAGTGAAAAAAAAATCTGTAACAAGTGTCTGGGCTCAAATTCTTCACTGGTTCAAGATATGCAATTATAAAGGGAAAAACCATGACCAGGTTGGTTTTGTTAAATTCAATGCTTTTGTGAGACCCATCAATTTCTAGAGTAATAATATGTCAACTATTCGCCCACGATGCGTTTCGAACCAACAATTCTGAAATGACACAGAATTGTCCAGAAAGCTGATATCAGCGTCAAATTTCAGTGGTGATTTCTGAAATACTGACCATTTAACTCGTGCTAGGAAAAAATAAATCATTAGTACAACTCCCTGGAAAAAGAAGAAAACGAGAACTAAAGTTTTATTTGTACCTCCTTCATCTTGAGTACTCATGGGAGATAATAGTGGTGTGAGTCCTGAAGCACGTTCATTTGTCATCCGTTCCATCGTAAGCTGAATGACGTCACAGTTTGGTATGCGTTAAAGTTATATGAATTGTTGGACAGGTAAATAAAAATAAAGCGTTTGTTTATTGCAGTATCACCCTGTTGAAATGGCCAACCACAATGAGCTTATAAGACACCGTTATGTTGTATACGGTTACTTCCCGAACGCTATCCTTGCCAGACTTCAGTCTGTTAGTCATTCGGTCCCCTAAGTTAAACTAACTGTTGGGTGAGCAACCGGCCGCTTCAGAAAAATCAGACGGTAATTCCCTGCATTTTCATTGGAGCTTAAAAGACCTGATTCGGAAGAAATAGACAAGCTTCATATACATGAGAAAAACCGTACGTCTTTTCGCTAGTAACTGAAATCTTTCTCACATAAAGTATTTCGTCCGAGCTCGACTCGAACCAACGACCTTAGCGAAAAAAGGTCACGAAATGCTCTTGAGGCGGTGTTTTAGGCAACTGGAGCACGGAGTACCCTTACTTTCTGATTGGACACGGATCCGATTATTGAATATTTAAATCTACATATGATGATGACTAGTATTGGATGTTAACTGAGTAATATAATCCAGTGCTGTTAGACATGAAAACCACTTAAGTAAGAGCTGGGCTCTGACATTGTTACACATTTTATCACCCTCATAATACAATCAATAACACATAGTATTTTATTTTAAATCGGGGCGGTAACGAAGCGGATAGGCTGTTGGCAGCTCACGCCAAAGTTCCGAGTTGGATTCCCAGATCTACCCGATGGCTATAAAACAACAGTACTGGTTCTTATCAACAAGCGGACTCTAGAGCGGTTCATATAATCTCTGAATTTTTTTGAAATCGAGCTTATATAAATAAGAATAAATTATATAAACTATATGTATATATAGCGCATATATTGGCGTCGCCATTAATGTACACAGGATATTGGCGGGTATTTTAATATTTACATTCAATATTTTGTATTATTCCTACTTTAAATGACTCAGTGGAGAAGAGTGACACATGTCTTATTCACCTGACCACGGACAATTTCGGAAATATTTTTTGCCACTTTGGAGATTCGAACCCACGGCCCCTGCGGCGTCAGCGCCTAGCACATTAATGACGACGTCTCTACCGACTGCGCCACTGCAACAACGCCAAAAATGAAAAATATTGAATGTAAATATTATAATACACGCCTATGTCCTGTGTACATTAATGGCGACGCCAATATATGCTTTATTTGCGCAACGTTTTTTGGCGTTGTTGCGGTTGTCGGTAGAGACGTCGTCATTGATGTGCTAGGCGCTGACGCCGCAGGGGCCGTGGGTTCGAATCTCTAAAGTGGCAAAAATATTAGTATATATGTTTATATGTTTTCTTTTCTCGTTTAGTTTAACATTATTTATTATACTCAATATACTTATCACAATCACGCTCGAAGTCTAGGTAGAACCAGTACTAAACACAAAAAAAAAGATGCGGATTAAGTGTCTTGCTCATGGACACCACACATAGCCTCGGAGGAGGATCGATCCCACGACCCTTCGATCCTGGGTTCAATGCTCTATCACTGGACCACGTGCTCCACATATTTTCATGTTTGTATTCTGTTCAATTAACTTAAGGTATAATAAGTATTTTATTTGTTTTCATTTAAAGCAACACATCCACATTTAAACTTTTTAAAAAGAATTTTCAGTTGAGTTGTGAGCACATTTCCCATACATAAATATATGGTCAGTGAGCTGTATATGTGCTAACAAACACTATCCAGAACGCTTTAGAATTATAAAAAAAGATGTTCAAATTATAAAGCGTGACAAAATGCTTTATAAATTATTTTTAAATTGCCGAGGATTCCAACTTTGCTTCAAATTGAATTATGCGAGTCGTATTAAAAAATTTCACGTTTTAGTGCGTAGTGTACTTTACCTGCCTTGAAAGTCATTTTGACAATTTTTTTTGACTCGGGTGAGTTACACGCTTGTTTTATAAAGTGTTAGTCACGCATTATAATTTGGGCATTATTTTGTTCGGGATTGTGTTTATATGCTCATATACAGCTAATTGATCATATGTTTGTATGGGAAATGTGCTCATAACTCAATAAATTTTTTTTTTTAAAAGTTCAAACGTGGATGTGTTGCTTTAAATATGAACCTCATACATTTCGAAGTAGGATGTAAAATGTTTCACGGTGTTTAAGTTATTATTTTCTATTTTAATTTGTTATACAAAATGAGGCTTCAATACATTTCTGTTTTATTCACAACTGTAAAGTTACGCTCCGCTAAGAACGACACAAATAAAACTGAATGTTGAAGAGATGTTGAGATGAAGATAATAATGTTGTTCACGTGTATTAATCTCACGGCGCGTGCACTATGCAATGGGTTGACGCTGCTTGATTAAATATCTTCATTGTTTTTTTAAATTAATGTTTATAAAGTGATTTTAATATATGCTCACGTTAAGTTAAAACGCAGCAAACAAATTGGCCTATTATTTTCGCTTATCTGGATCGTTTTTCATTTAGTTTAAACATATTTTATTTCATAAGCTATATACAAACATCAAAGAGATCTCACTTATATCGCCGATATTTTTTTCAATCTAAGCAGTAAAAAATGCACATTTATATCAAACATTATATACTCTGGATATTCTGTTTAAAAACATTTTTTGTGTGTTGACCAATTACTAAATCGTGGCCCGAGGTCCAAGGACAGAATCAACCAGTATCTTTGAATGTGACCTTCCTCGTTGTGATTCAATAAACTTTCCATCATTTACTGAACAGAAAGTTATAGGTGATGCATTTTTAATGAAATGGCCTGAGATATCATTGCTTTCACAATTCTTTCATGCTGTGAAGTTATCTATAAGTTAACCGATAGAGGAGCGAAAAATTCCTGCTTCTGCAGCAATTTGAGAATTTGAGTCTTCTTGTTGGGGCACAAGGATAATACAGTAGCATCATTTCGTACCAGTTAGCTCAGTCGGTAGCGCGTCTAACTATCAATCCAGCGGCCGCGAGTTCAAATACGATAGTGCGTGTCCTTGCTATTTGTCTCTTTGATTCTAAGGGGAAAGTTATTAGTTACTTGTAGAGGCAAGTATGCTTGAGTACTGGTCAACTTTGCAGAATCTCACGAAAGGGGGTTAACTCTCTATGGCACAAACATTACGCTTTTATTCAAACAATAATGGGATATAATTAAGAAAAATGTTTATATGTCAATATTTATATTTCGAAGAGATAAAACGGTACGTTATGGTAAAACCAGGTGATACATTAAAATCCCACATGTAGATCTCACCACACAGTTGAAATTTTGTTCTTTGTTCTTTATAAAATAAGGTCTAGGATTTCCATAAAATAAAAATAATTCAACATTTTGTTCTACTCATCTGTAGCAAGAAATCACAACCACTATGAAACATTTTGAAAATACTTCAAAACCAAATGACTTAGACCTTGTTTTTAAGCGTAAGAATCATGTTACCGTCGGAAACGGTCGGAAAAAGGGGCGTAAATGTGTAGTGAGACGAAAGTGGTATTATTATAACATAATAGATAATACCTTATGAAGAACCACTTTGGACACGAAACGCAAACCAGGAAAGAAAATAGCCGACTCTGTTTTATTAAGCTTATACAAGGGATAAATAAATAAAGCATCTCCTCTTACCTTTCAGCACCGACTGGAGAGATATTTATTATCGAACAATAATGGACGTACGCCATAAAACACAGGTGTAAGTCTCACACCACGTCTATCTCCCTTGAATACTCCAGACAGATGAAGGAGGTAAGAATAAAACTTAAGTTCTCTTTTTTTCCCATTTCTTCAGGGCTTGTATTGCAGTGATTTATTTTTACCTACCATGTGTTAAAATACAATATTTAAGAAATCAACACTGAAAATCTAGGCATTTCTGTGTCATTCTATAGAATCGGTGGTTCGAACCGCATCGTGGGCGAAAAGTTGTCGCAATAGATAGGTATCACAAAACAAATCAGTTTTAAAAAAAGCTAGTCAAGGTATGAGCCTTTAGTTATGATTGCAGACCTTGAACCAGTGAAGAAATTGAGCCAAGACATATGCTGCAGATTTTGTTTTTGTCACTGTGTTTTTGTTAAAATGTTACAATGGAGCCCTATGGAAAATACAATAGTCGTGTGAAACGTATAGCATAGTATATTGTGTATTATATCAAGGTAAGGAAATGTCTAGATATCTTAACGGCCAGTCTTGCAGTATATATACAAACATCTATTGGACGCTATGTATATCTACCATTCAATCTGTTTATAATGTAAATATTTATTTCCAAACATATATTTAGATGGGGACTGGAGTATTTCTGCAAACAGTAGTGTGCAAACAAATATTCTTTGAAATAAATTTAACGATCGTCTTCACCTGCTATAAAATAAAAACAAACACGTTATGCAAACACTCAATCTTCTTTACAGATATAAACAAACAGTGGAAGTAATTAACAAACACTATAACATAATATGGGTAAAAAGGATGATCCATTGAGAAGTCAAAAGAGACGTTTGTATATCAACTCGGTCGGTAGAGCATGATACCCATTGTCTTGGGGTTGCGGGTTTAATTACCGGAGCTGGTTAACTTTACTAATGGTTTAAAAAATTTCGAATGTACATCGTCGCTTTAGAACTGCTTCGATAACAGATAAACAAGTATACTGCATATTTCTGACATAAAACCTTACGATTCCTTCAGCTTATCCGCACGTTTCTCATTTGCAGCACTGAGTTGATCCCTATAAAGTTGCATCGTTTTAACTCGCCTTTTCGAAGAAGGTTTTACTTTCAAGCAACGTCAATAATTCAAAACGTCCGTTTCTATCTATGTTTCGAATTCTGAGTTCCTCTCACTCAGCACCGGGCCCGATTAGCTCCATCAGCAGCGCATCTGATAACCAATCCAGTGGTCATGAGTTCGATTCCCTGCCCGTAAACCTCATCTGTGATGATTGATATACGACAATGTATCTCATTATATTTCGTCTCTCACCGCCGATTCAAGGAGATGGGAGTGTGCTCGAGAACTGGTTAACCTTCCAGGATCCCAGCAGGAAACAGTCTTTAGGTTAACTGATCGTCTGTTAGCCCTCGCTGGCATAACAATGGAGCTAACTATTCAATCAATCACTCAATCCTCTCCCGTGATTTCCAGTAGGTAAAAGTGAATGACAATCCCCACGTGGGGATAATTACAATGCCATGGCTACAAGTCATATTGACTGTCAGCTGTCACGTCGTCCATACGACAAATGCAATTGTCACGTCCTTGTGACGGTTTCACTACCGGCATACATCAAAGCTTACGTACATCTGGTCTTCACAACTATTTATCGTCTTAATATTCGTATTAATAAAACGGTTCGAGGCTGGTTAGCTCAGTCGGTGGCACGTCTGGATATCAATCTAAGTATCGTGAGTACGAATCCCCAACAGCCCAAAGTCTCCATGATGACCGATAAACGACATTGTGTCTAATTGCCATTCGCCTCTCACCACTGATTTACTTGGGTAAGTTATAAGTTACTTGGGTAGATGGCTGTTTTTCGTTCATGAAGTGATTTTATTGGCTGAACAAGTAAGTCAACATCTACTGTCGATCCTAGCATTTCTATGTAAAATGAAATGTTCTGTTTTGAAAATCTGAGAGATATTATTAGCTGAGAAAGTTTACTATAACCATGTTGTCATATTACAATACGACTATGTAAATAAAAGCAAATAGCATTTTTAGACTTTTTTATTTCATGATCACAAGTACATGTATAATAGCTTAAACACAAATGTCTTTATTTTTTAAAAAAAACAATAGCAATAGCAGTTGTATCTCATCTCCCAACAATGACACCTGCGTTGTTACTCTCCATTATCCCTGAAAGAAAATGATTAAACACACAATATACTTTATCATTCTATATTTCCAATCTCATTATCATATATGTATTTAAAGCATTTTCATTGGACAATGTCAATTCTTTAAATACTTTTATTTTTCGATAAAATCCTTGAACCGGACTACTTTTACGTTTCTCGCGTAAACAAAGAAGCATCGACATTTTGATGGTCGGTTTGACAATATACGAACTTAAATGACGTTCACAACGGTTCCATGCTTATTTTGATAATAAAATACAACAAAAACAAATGTTAGATCTAGTGCTAGCTGTTTTTATCGGTTTATTGTTTTATAGATTTCTTTGGTTCAGTGATTTAACTGGGCGTCACAATCAGACCATAAGTTATTTTGAAAAACAATGAAGTAGGTCATAAAATGTTCACATTTGAGATGTATAGTGTACCATTGAACACAACACTGGTTTACTGAACTGAATTCTAGTCGTTGACAAAAATTTCCACAGACCAATTTATTCTACAGAAAAAATGAAATATGTACATGTAGTTGAAGTTCAAAAGCAGACGATCGTGAGACAATGTAAATACACGAACCTTGCACGTAATTTAATCCTATAATACATGTAATTGTATAGCCAATCATCAACTCCAAATGTTACCACATGATCGTACAATATGTAGAAGTTTACTGGAACTAATATTTTTATATGGTGCAGTTCATAATTCAAGATGGCGACTAAATAAATAGTAGAAATTTCAGGCATAGTACCACCATTGCAAAAAGGAAGTGCTTCCGTGGGTTGTTATAATCCTCATTTCTTCTTCTTTAAAAATGCAATTTCCTCATTTTAATGCTCATTTTCTTTTATTTGAATGGAATTATTGATGTATTTTGAACATTTTGATAGCATTGTCATGTTTGAATTGTGAATTTAGAAAAAAAAATGATGCTTGGAAATTTGGGTATGAATACATGATTTCGGTAGTCTACTTTCACTTTGTCACCAGTGTACACGTTGAGCAGCAAAAAAATCTCTTATATGACACATGACCCCTTCTTTTCTCATCATATTTTGATAGTGCAGAGGTTGACAAACAGTAAAATGTAGGTTTCACTTCTTTCATTTTGGGATTCTCTATGAACGACAAGCCTTCAAACTTTTATTATTTACTATAGAATAAAGAACAAAAATCAATGGTGGGTTTACACCTGTAAGAGAGACTTGAGTGAAATGGGGGTGATTTTCAAAAATGTTAATTGTAGGTAAAATAACCTCTTTTTTTCACTTTTATAGTCTTAAATGACAAATTGGAGACATTTGTTTCATAAAAAACAACATTTTGGCAAGTTTTTGCCACAAATAAAGCATATATGTGTATATTTACATTGAAATTTCATGAAAAATCACAAAATTTTGAAGATTCTTTATTTTGGATGATTGAAATGTGCAATTTTTAGCATGTACATTGTATTGAATAATTTATTTTGGTAAGATAATGTCTTCATTGTATCATAAGACTATTTTGGTGTAAACATTTTAATGGAATTAGGTTAAAAAAATTTTTTTTGGTAAAGTTAGTCAAACACATCAAAATTGCATGTCGGTCAGCATCTCGCGCCTGTATATAATGATCATGTAAAAAGTGGTCTTTTGACAAAAGTTTCAGTATTTAATGCCTGCAACTTGGCAGCATTACTTCAAATTGATAGTACTTAGTAAAAAAGAGGTTATTATGAAATTAAAAAAAAAGTTTCTTTATAGACATAGTACCACCATTGCCAAAAGGAAGTGCTTCCGTGGGGTAGTCGCATCATGGCGGTTATAAATAAACCTCATTTCTACTTCTTTAAACAATTAATGCTCATTATTTTATTTGAACGGAATTATTGATGTATTTTGAACATTTTGATAGCATTGTCATGTTTGAATTGTGAATTAAGAAGAAAAAAATTGATACTTGGAAATTAGGGTATGAATACATGATTTCGGTAGTCTACTTTCACTTTGTCACCAGTGTACACACTGAGCAGAAAAAAAATCTCTTATATGACACATGACCCCTTCTTTTCTCATCATATTTTGATAGTGCAGAGGTTGACAAACAGTAAAATGTAGGTTTCACTTCTTTCATTTGGGATTCTCTATGAATGACAAGCCTTCAAACTTTTATTATTTACTATAGATAAAGAACAAAAATCAATGGTGGGTTTACACCTTCAACGATAAAAACAAACAACCGACAAAATGTTCCGCATGACGATGACGTTTAAAAAATCCGAATATCTGCCTCTTTGAACATTTAAAATGATCTTGATTTTTCTCTACTCTTTTGATAAATTTCTTTCAAATCGAGGTATAGAATAAAAAAAACATTTTACAGTGTTTTGTACAATATGTGAATATATTGTACTCGTTCGTATTTTGGTGAAAACCATATTCAATTTGGACTCGGCGTCTACGGCGTATGGTTTTCAACACAATACGTACTCGCACAATATATTCCCATATTGTACAAAACACAGTAAATTAACCTTATGATATTTTTTATCAATAAATGAAAAAATCATATTTAATATAAATTTCCAATATATATGTTTATTGTAAGAGTATTTAAAACAAAAATAGATTTTAAATGAAATAACATTGATTTATATATTGTGTTCCAAAATGTTTTGCGCTAATATCATTTTCATTAATATTCATGCACATATTGTAATATTATTTCAGGTCCATCTGGCTATGTCAGTAAAATGAGATTTTATTCCAAACGTAGAAACTTAATTACTGGTTGCATGTTATATTTTAACAACAAAAAACCTGTGTAAAAATCTAAAAAAAAACACTACCAGAAACGAAATATCTGAATGTATACCATACAAGATACAGCCCCACAAACCTGACCCCCACCCCACACCAGCTAAAACTATATAAACAAACACTTAACCCACCATCCACTAGAAGTCCAAACACACACACATAAACAAGACAACAAACAAACATAGACGCAGAGGAGAGACACCTTTGTACCAGCTCAGCGCGTGGTCCAGTGGTAAAACACAGAGACCATGATCCGAGGGTTGTGGGTTCGATCCTCCGCCACTGCTATATGTGGTGTCCTTGAGCAAGACACTTTTTTCCGCATATGCTTAGTACTGGTTCTACCCAGGAATACTTCGAGTGTGATTTGTAACAACTTGTTTCACAATCGAAGTAAAATAAATAAGTTTAAACTAAAAAGAAAAAGCTCAGAAGAGATACTACTTTGTACAAACTTGAATTAGCTTTCTTCTCACTTCTGTTGTTATATATCGCTGTATATCGAATAGATGCATATGTAATATACTGATAGCATATAAATATCGTTTAAACTAAACACAAAAGCAACGAAACATACAAAACCATGAAGAACACAAAAAAAAATGTGCTCACCATATTGGCAGATAATCGGATGTGTTTCTCCAATATCGCCAGCGAATGTTAGACTATCGCCACATGGTATGTCGTCCCATTGTCCGTTCTGGTACGGTACGAACACGACACAGTCCTCTTGATCATGACTTACAAAGTGGTCGGTGTGTCCAGAAATCCAGTTGGTGTATTGGACTGCATCACCTATAGATAAATTAACGAATTTTTAAATTCTGAACGGGGTCATGCAAGATATATACTTGACTATATATTGACCGAGGGCTTACCGGAATTCTGTCGTTAGCCACTTTTGGTTGACTGCCAACCTCAAAGTGCTAATTTCTCACATATAAGAATAAATGCACAGATATACTTTTGAATCAAACTGGATTGCATTTAAAAGCTAAATATCGTGAATATATAGCAGAAAATAAAACACATAATAATGTTTAAATGGTTTTAAAAAAACTTAAGACGTCAGTAAACTATTATAAATTGAACAAAAGTTTAATGCGCAACTATATTGCGCCATCTGCATACAGTAGCCAGTCTCCATGTGGCCGAATACGAGTTAGAACAAACTCCACTAAACTGGTTCATTTTACTTCCTGTTTGGAAAATTACGTAGACTGGCCGGGTATTGTATAACACATAAAAGTGTTAGGTATGTATATATAACATGGCAATAGTGATTTTTTTTAGAAATTGAAAAAGAAATGTCTGAGCTACTTTTCCACCAAGCCATCAGCAGCGTCAGACTATTCAGCGCTCACAGTGCTTTGATTTTAGAGAGTATTCACCATCATTTATGAATTAATCATTATTATATAATAACACTCAAAAGTAGACAAATGTGCATGTAGCAGTAGTAGCTATATTATCTGCAAAAATAGCTAATTACAGTTTGTAAATATTGTCGAAATCTTTGATTGATTGATTGATTGGATATTTAACGTCATTTTTATGCAATCGAGGGCTAACGGACGATCAGTCAACCTAACCACTGTTTCCTAGGATACTGGGAGGTTAACCAGTACTCGAGCACACCCCATCTCCGTAAGTAACTGATAACTTTCTCACTTGAATCAGCGATGTGGGATGAACGATAATGAGACGCAATGTCGTAATACAGACCCTAAACCGCTCAAGTACCCCATAATTGCACTCCGTTTGCGCTCAGTTTGCACTCCGTTCGCGCTTAGTTCGCACTCCGTTCGCGCTCCGTTTGCGTGCACTCGATTAAACGCGGTTAATTTAATGCACTCACAAACGCAGGTATTCGCTCACGAGCGCTGTATATCTGAGTGCTCTGTTTAATACTCCTCTTATCGTTCGTTTCGTTCAGCGTTCACTCAACATTCAGTTCGCTCAGTTCGGTTTCCGGCCATCTCAACTCTTAAAATGATTCTATATTGACTTTTTAATTTAATCTGTTCCAATGGAGCAATAAAATGTATCCATGGGATTTAGTCAAGGTAAATTAATTCATAATCCGATTGTTTGTCTACATATTATGTCACCCGCTGGGCGAAAGGTTGTAAATTTCCGATAAGCTAGTATCGATAGTAGGCATGTTTAACGGAAATGTCTATGTTTTGATATGTGATCAGTGGTCTGGGTGATCAAAGAATATCGTAAGTTATACCGGCGTCTGTTATCCAGACCGACATGTGTTTGCGTCAGTATCTTCTTTGATATACCGTAAGCCGTTTGTAACAGGAAAGCAATAAAGTCTGTCCACAAAATTTACACATATATCATCAACATAAACTAAATATATTGTTATTAATAATTAAATTTAATTAATAATTCCATACTGTTGATACCTCGTTGGCCTTATAATAATCCATAAATCTGCTCAGTGTAAGCAGTGACTTAACAACATGTGGATATATCACTGGTTTTGTTAATGTTCAAACTAAAATAAGCTTTATAATCAATAATATGCACTGCAAGGGTGATGAAAAATTTATTATAACCCGTGCAATGCAATTCGACATTATAATAAATGATTTTTGAAAAATAATAATCTTGTAGTGTTTTTCTCGATTTGGGTCCAATTGTGGCTTCACTAGACTTAAAAAATATATTCTGATATTTTAAGTTTTTATAATAATTTTCGTTATCATTATGTATATAAATATACTTGCAATGAACTTTTTTCAGCGGGTTTCTCAAATTATTATTTTACTGATAGTATGCTTTATGTTAATATATTATTTAAAATGACAAACTATATTAAACTTGTTTGAAACTACACCCACTGTGCTATACCGCTAATTATATGACACGCAGCAACACACCCGTGGTGTTAATTACGTTATGTCACATGCCAGTGAGAGCCGTGTCAATTAGGTTATATGCTAAAGCGGTGACTTATCGGTCTATTGACCACGGAAGATATGTATGATTTCATTTTGATTGTAATTCGTGCCAGATGGATGAATCTTAATTGAGCCAACATTATGTGATTGAAAAGAAAAGATAAAAAAGGAAAACTGCCAGCCAATTAACAACAAATAAAAAAAATATTTAAGATATTTGTTATTCGAAGTTTCAGAACGCTTTAGTATGTAAATATCATGATGTTAATATCATTAAATTAACGAACCGAAAACCCCACGCCAGTTCTGAATGAATGGTGGAAAGTGTGACATACACGTATTAAGGGATGTGTATTCAGGGCTGTCATTTTACCACAGCTGCCTTAGCGACCTCGTATAAAAAACAGATACAACTAAAAATCAGAATTGTTAATTTACAAAATAAAACAATCCTACAATTTTAAAACTAATAAAAATTAAATGTCTCTAAATAATTCCTTGTAAACATGTAGTATTTTATTTGTATTATTTTTTACTTTCATTATTTTTTTTTTTTTTTTTTTAATATTATTATCATTGGAGCTATTATTATAATATACATATTGACTTATTGATTTGTCACAGCTTTTATATTGGAGACGTGCATCTGGTCAGTCGTTCACAATTAATATAACAATTTAATTACTGTTATGAAGTCAGAGTTGCATGGCAATCATCAAAACAGATACCCATGGTGAGAACCACATGTGTGTCAATAAAAAGTTAATTGGTGATTTATCGGTCCATTGATCACGAAGAACCCTGCCGGTGTGTAATTTTCATTTTGATTATATTTAATGCCAGATGAATGAATCTTAATTTAACCCGCGGCATGTGATTGGATAAGAAATATATAGTCAAAATCAATACTAAAATATGTAGATTTTTTTTTATAATATTGTTATTATCATCATTATCATTAATATCTATTATATATTTTATCATTATTTATTACTATTATTACTAATATTATTTTCATTATTATTTATAGTATTGTTATTATTGCTATATTACTTTATTATTATATTATAAAATTATTATTATTCTTCTTATTATTGTCATTTCTTACTTGTTGCCCCTTTCACAGCTTTTATATAATGGCTTAATTGTTACGTGCACGTGATCAGGCGTATCGATTTTGTAGGAAAGCGGGAAAACAATATATTTACTATTTTATAGGCAGTGAATACATGTTCTTTTTTGTTTATTTCAACCTTCCCGATGATCAAAAGCTGTTCTTTAGTCAATATAAAATCACAACCTCAGAAAGGTCACCTTGAAATTTACGTTCACTAGTTTTTATTTCCTGTGTCTAATGTGTTATTTCGGTCTGTTGTGTTAATTTGGCATACATACTTTTATTTTACATTAATTTAATTTAGCTTGATTGTGAAATAAGCTCGGAGCTTATGCATATCGTTCTCCAGTGCATTCCTTTATTATATCTGATACTGAATTGTGTTTCGAGAGGTCGGGTAGAGCCTGGGTCAAACTCGCGACCTCTACCGCCTGAAGCCAGCACCCTATCCGCTGTACTACTGACCCACTTTATATTTTAGAATACAATTAATTTATTACTATTATTTTAATGAGATGTGCACGAGTATAATGTTTCCACTTTAATTGCAATATAACAGTTTTACGTACATTTGTTCACAACTAAGCACAAACTCAGTGTTACTATGTTTGGGGAAAATATAAAACTAAAGTCCAAATTAAATTGAAAATTGGTAATTTTTATTTTGCCGAAATACCCAAACAAATAGAATCATAATCATATAATTTTCCGCATATCTATGTTTTGTTTGTTTCACGCATGCTTTGATATTTTTGTATTTGGAACAGTATACGCTTAAATCGAAATAAAGTAAATGTATTGTATGTTCTATAACTAATGTATATCGAAATAACACGGCAAATAGTGAATTCATATTACATCTTTTCGAATTGTTATTTACACAATATATATACATTTTATTACATTTTTAATTATTTATATTTTTGTTGCGCAAACCAAAACATGCTTAAACATGCAACTAAATTAACCGTAGATAACCGTTGATGTGTCGTCTATTGTATAATAGGTATTTTAAACATTATTGTATTGATCAGCTAAATATTGATATTTATGCTATAACTGATAAATTGTTTGACAAAAATAAGTTTTATCATGCGTTTTACAATAAAACATTTATATAAAATACATGGTTTATATTTATGTGAAAGAAATTTTCTTTTTAATCTCGATTTTAAGTATCGATTTCACGAGCAAATGATGAAAAAAGAGTGTATCCGAATGAACGAGTGCACTCAGTAGCGCACGAATAGTTCTGTTATCAGTTATCTTACTGTGTCTAGCGTATACTGCATATACTGCGCATATGAGTGCACTCAGCGTATCTGAGTGCATTCAGCGTGTCTGAGTGCACTCGATCTATTTCATGCGTTCAGGAGTGCGTTTATTATTAAAAATTCAGCGTTTGCTTACGGTCCAGGTCCGCTCCGTCAGCGCTCAATCTGCGCTCCGTTCGCGCTCCGTCTGCGCTACGCTCGCGCTCCGCTTACGCTCTGAGTGCACTCCGTTTGCGTGCATTTGGGGTACTTGAGCGGTTTAGGGTCTGTATAAACCATCACGGAGAATATGAACCCACGACCCCTGGATTGACAGGTAGTCGCGCTAACGACTGAGGTAATTGGGCTCGGCAAAATCTTTGAAGTTACCAAATGTTTTGATCATGATAATAAGTACGGTGAATGTTCCGTCTTTCCGGTTTTTCTAGCATGGAAAACATTACGGTTCTTTCTGAAATGTAGTTCATTAAAAATACATAGTAATACTATTCAAGCGTTATTTAAAGTCACGCGACGTCAGTACATGGTATGCAGAAGAGTCGAAGACTATATAGACGTCACCAGTGTATAAAAATAACTTAATAACAGACCAACATAGTGTTTGATGAATCGATGAATATGTATTTAGCCATCCTTAAAAAAAATAGTTATCTGCTGTGCTCCGACCAAGTACTTTTTATGTGGGTAGGTAGGTAGGTAGGTAATTTTAGTTTTTTTTGCCAAATATTGATTTTGCATTGTCATTTCAAAGAAAACGGACAGAAATCATGAAAAAAAATAATAAAACGCTTTGAAAGTTAATAAAAACGTTTGAGTAGTGGCAACTTTAAGTTAGTAGTTAGGAGCACGGCAAACAAATTATTTTTTTAAGCAAGCTAAAATATAGACATCAGCACGGCATATTGTTAAAGAATAATTAAAGAAAAGCCTCAGCACATTGTAAGAAGAATAGCCAAAGAACGAACGTCAGCACAGATGAAGTATATCTCCAAAGACTACATGTTGTCAAAAATAGGCCTACGCACAACTAATGAAAATAACTTTTTTTTAAAAGTTGTGATTTGTTACCTAAGGTGTCCTGTTTGGGCCATCGCGGCATGATTTTTTAATCAAGTCAATTCGAAACAACAAAACAAAGAAAATATGAATATGTTGAAAAGTCGAAACTACGATGGTGAAAAATCGAAGTTACGATGGTGAAAAGTCGACTTGACTTAAATTAATAAATATACCGGATGACCCCAATGGGACATCGTAGTTACCTGATGTCCATTCAAATACTCCCTCAGTAGTGGAATCGTGTAACCCAATCCATACTGCATTTCTGGGCAGGTGTCTATTCATGAAGTTTTCGATAAATGCCTGCTCATATGCACTGCTGATATGCACTAAATGACCACCTCGTTTCATGCAGATTGATTCGCCATGCCTCCATGAATATTTGTATCGGGGTAAGAGCTCGTAGCACGAATTATTCATTTGACCCAAAATACCCCCACTGAGCTCCGCGTGGTGTTGAACGACTGACGAGCACATGTTTATATTACCTGGGAAATTAAAACATTTCTTGATATAAAACATGTAATGCATCAGTTACAAACGGCACCCATTTGCACAAAATATATACAAATATAAACTAAAGCTCGGCTGCCCAGCTATATTTCAGTACATCTTACCACAGGGTGAGTCGAAAAGAAAAGTATGGCAAAATTAACCGATTGTGGCGGATATTGAACTTGACCTCTATACAGAAACCTTTGTTCAGAAACCATTAAATAAGTCCAAAAGGGACATAACTCCTATAATGTTCGGCTGACGTTTATAAATATCTAGATAAATAATTTTCTTCAAACGAATTATTTTCCCTTGTATAACAGATCTCGGACAGAGGAAGTTATACCGCACACATTTGGCGGTAATTGGTCATTCAGCGTTGAGAGCGCGACCAGTACAGGTGGATTTAAAAAGCATGAATATTGAAGATATTTATAAACACAGAATTATGATATGATTGTTAGTAAAATAATATTGAAAGGACAATATTGATATTATAGGGATATTTGAATCATCATATTGAAGGATAAATATATGTATGCACATGCATGATATAAGCTGATTGCACTCTCGAACGCTAGTAACAATTAAACATATTAAATTGAAATTGTGTCTTTGTTCTGTTAATGGTGACGGTGGAAGTAGAAGGGAACTGAATTTGGAAATTATCTCAGTACACGCGATATAGTAATACAATACATAGACACTTTCGGAAGCTAATGACCGAAAACTAAGTTGATCTCGCACGGATGGATGAATGAAAGGACGGGCATGGGGTAACACTGTACGGCACTCCACCATCAACAAATGGCGATATCACAATAAAACGCATTTTGTCAAAATATTTTCAATAAAATAAACTTAAACCATTTCTGAAAATGTTTAATCCTCTGAGCTAGTTATTATAAATTAAAATTTGCGACAAGATTGTTTCAATGGACGGGCATCAAACAACATACTCTGACCATCACGCGATTAATTGCATAAACTGTAGATGTATTTGCTTGAAAATGTGTTTAGCGCTGCTAAGTCATACCATGACGGTGTCAACTAGAAACACGGGCAGTATTCTGAGCGCTGCCAAACTGGAGTGTCATGCCGCAGACACAAAGTATAATACCCCACTCAGTCACATTATTCTGAGTCGACCAGACTTAAAACTACCCTCTAAATCGACGAAGCATCTAGTATCAGAATTTTATATGTATTGATCAAGTCTTTGATATAACCCGGCCGGGGATCGAACCTACGACATTAGGCATACGCGCCGGACGCTCTACCTATAGACCACCGCTGCGATATTACTTGAAAAGCAAAATAGGAAAATTGAAATGAAATAAACAAAATGAAAAAGTTAAAAGATTACCGTCAATAGTTGCTGATGATGCTGTTGATGATGCTGGCGAGTTAGTGGAATCTGCGGTGTCTGGATGGTTCACCATGAAATAATATAATTGTGTTGAAATACTGAAGGGTTGTTGAGTTTTAAATTGTTTATTTTACATCAATTGTGAAACAATTTCTTACAAATTGGACAATTCATTGTCGATAACACTGCCTTGCATAATATTTTTTTGTCAACTCGTTTCATAAATTCAATAATGAATGGGCATCCTGAAAAATTCCAGCGTCCAGTTTCATTTAACTTCTCAACTTAAGATTTTCCGCAACTCAATATACTAAAATACTGTTATCATTTATCAATGAGTAAAACAATTCGTGTGACTTCAGTTTATTTATCGTTCAGTGTGTAATGGGTTCAAGGTATATTTTAGAGAAACTGATTTTGTTTAGTGAAACCGGTCCCATGTTCCTATAAATTCAGTCATACCGAGAGTTGAACTCTCATTATATCATATATATATATATTCTCATACTTCTTTCACAATATTTTTTTTTATAATTTATTCAAAACAATGTTGTTGATTCATTGCATTCTGAAACCGTAATGTTACTTTACGAGTAACTGTGTATTTAAGTTATGAGCGCATGAATTTAATTTTGACTCCAGGGTGATAAATGAAATTCACGTGCTCATGAAATAAATACGCCAAATGGGCATTGCGATATTCTTAGAAGACGGTAACTCAGCGTAAATACAAACATATATTGATATACTTTGCAAATATAAATGGCAAGCAACAGGAAGAATAAATATAATACGCAAAAAAAAATAGTCACCACTTTCATGCAAGTATAACTATAATAAAACAAAACAAGATTTCGATGTTTTTATAGATTTAACCATATTTATCGAAGTATGTAGAGAAAATTCAACAGACTGTTAAAACTAATTTATATTCAGATTGAAAGGTTATTGCCCCTTTATGTAAAATCATTTTTTGTCAAATAAAATAATGTTTGTCTAGTAAAATAACTGGAACTGTAAAGATGAGAGATAATTACACTGCGGAGTAAAAACAATGTTATTTGTTAATAACATGTCGTCACTGTGTCCGCATTCCCTTGTGAAAGTTAAGAACGGTAAATTACCTCCCTTTATATTGAAATAAGAACGATTTAGGATGACGGATATCAACTGAACAAATCATTTTAAACTTGATTTAATCGTCGATTATGTTTGTTACATACATAAATGTCCTCATCCTGGCACACACCCTGTTTTAAAAATACTTAATGGGATTTCCTATGTATATTTACTGACTAGATATTTAGGTGTTTTGATGTATATATACAATTTAGACAGTGATTTTCAAAATCGCAGTATTTCTGTTTTTATAGAGAGTCTCTATGAAAACAGCGATAGCTCAAGTTGGTAAACCATTTCTCTGTTTAATACCAGAGGCGGAGCGGTAGTGCACTGGAAAAAATATTGACCGCTCACGCTAGAGGTTGCTGGTTCGATCTCATGATCGATCCTATGTCTCTAAAAACAATTATCAGTACTTGTTAACAAAGGAAGCAGATTTGAGAGCGGTTCATATACGCTCTGAACTTACTTCGCAATCAAGTTTAAACAAATTATAAGTTTAAACAAATTAAACACTCACGAATATTCGTAAAATTTCAAACCGATGTCGAATGGCAAAGAGACATACTTGATACACGAGAAAGAGCGCAATACGATACAATGTAACTATAATATGCGTCTAGCGAACATATACATTTTTGATTTTCTGAAAATTCAATGATGGAATACTATCATGTGTGGTATCAATTTTTAGCTCATTCAGTTACCTTTCTAACCAATATGTTTATTTTGTTGTTTTGAATTTGGATAAAACGTACGACGCGTCTATGTGGATTAGGAGTCAAAATAAAAAATACACAATAGCCAAAGGGATGTTTTCTTGCGTAGATTCACTGTAATTTGTTGCAAAGTTATGTAAATGTTGCATTAATATCTGTTATGACTGCCATTCTGTCTAATAACTTCTGAATTACGTCGCCGCATTGAATGCACGTAATGTTGTACTTCTGCCCAGTATCATCTAAGGGCTTGTCACACCTGGCCGATTTGGGTCGCTGGAGCTATACCGGAGCACAAATTTGGCGATTTCCGGGGATCGGTACTAGTACGGCAGCGCAACACATTTCCGCCGTTGCGCTGCCGGAGCGAGCCACGGCACTACAACGGTAGTACTCCGATGTGGCTTCGTTAATGTCGGTAGAGCACCGGTAGCGCCCCGTAATGGATCGGCGGCTTTCTCGCCGGAGCTCCGCCGATTTTCTCGCCGTTGTTAATTTTTTTGCTCCGGGTTAGACCCGGCGATGTATATCGGTAGTGTGTGATAGGCCCTTACGCTGACGTTCTGATAGTCGTGGCATATTCGCTGGTTTAAATGTTCAAAATCTACAGTGATATTCGCACTATACGTGTGTGAAAGAATGTAGAGAAAACAAGTTTGGCCACTTATACTTATGTATATATGTTCCATGTGGAAATCCTTCAACGAGGACCACGCTTGACTAGAGAGGTAAATAGGACCGTAAATAAATTAAGTCTACATGCATGTTCAGCGTTACTTACGGAATTGACAAATAAACGAATGCACTTCCTCGAAACGCTCAAGTATCGCAGAATCGGCACCACATTCCACATCATCCCATTCTCCTTGCAGGCTAGGAACCAGTAAAGCACAGTCTTGTATGCTGTGGAAGATCATATCCTTTCTGCCTGGTGCCCAGTTCAAATATGTAACAGGATCTCCTATACATATATTATTTTGATATGTTCTAACGTAATTAGGATTTATCTATCTTATATTCAATTTGTAACAAGTTTGTTTTCTTATAAATATCATGACGACGTTTTCCTTGGTAAAGTAAGTAAGTAAGTACTAATTAGGCTTCGATATACATACATGTACCATAATCAACAAACAAAGTCACACTCAATCAGACGTGCATAGAAAATTAAACACAACAAGATTCCCGATTGCCACATCATAGCGTGTATGCCACACACCACTGTGTTCCTATTTGTTAGGAAATGTGATAGGTAAACTGTGAACGTTTTTAAAATAAAAATGCACAGCTTGAATCGATGAGTTTGGTTATACATTAAATAATATTACTTTGCTTGCTACGCTTAATAAACTATTAATATGAAAATGCGATTATGTTAATGTCTTATTTGATGTAAACGAAACAATGCACTTAAATACAAACTTTTATAAATGGACAAATGTTGAAATTAAAGTAAAACAAGGAACAAGTATTACTATTACAGTCAAACCTGTCTTAAGCAGCCAGTCAAGGGAAGGAGTAAAAGTTGCCTTTTAAGACAGGTTGTTGCTTAATACAGATTGATTTATTTCGAAAGCATAGACATGGGAAATAGAAAATATTGTTGCTTAAGACAAATGGCTGTTTAATAGAGGTGACCGCTTACACAGGTTTTACTGTACACATATGTATCCAATAACTTTACAGAAGCCAGGGTAGCAAGCGAAGGATACTTAAGGGTATGACATAACGGGGATACTATTTATAATATTAAAAACATTTATGCAACCTGAAATCCATTCAAACTGCTCTTCATCGTTTCGATCATGAAGCCCGGTCCAGATGGAATGGTTGAAGTTAACTAATAAAAAGTTGTATATGAATTCCTGTTCCACTGCGCTGGCTATATGCAACAAATGGCCGCCCTTCTTTTTACAGTTGAATTCTGCATGCGACCACGATGCCTTCAGAGGGACAACCTCGTAACAATTTTGTCCATACTTGGCCAACAACCCTCCATCCACGAGAGTGTATTTGTGAAGAGAATCGCTACAAAGACTCGTATCTCCTGAAAAATACGTATATATTCATTTATTTTAATTGTATTGCTATAAAGGTAATCCGTCCTGGTAGACAATTCCTCATCAAACCGAATATAAAAGTACTATGTATATAAATAAATGCTACACATTTTAACATTAACTGGAAACACTGCAATCTCGCTTTACTGAAGCCTTAGATTTCTTAAAGCATGAAATAATGTTTCGAATATGGCGTAATGATAACTGAAAATTATTATATTATCCTATCTCTTATTTATGCATTTTGCTTATTTTGGCCGGACCCGATTAGCTCAGTCGGTAATGCGTCTGACTCCGTGACGTCCGGCAACAGTCTCCGCGAAGATTGATATACGACATTGTGTCTCATTATCATTCATCTCTCACCACTGATTCAAGTGGGAAAGTTATCAGTTACATGCTGAGATGGGATGTGCTCTAATACTGGTTAACCTTTCAGCATCCCGGGAAATAATGGTTAGGTTAACTGATCGTCTGTTAGCCCTCGATGGCATAAAAATGACGCTAAATATTCAATGATAATTAAATAACTGTTGATTTTGTTTGAAAATAAACCAAGAATATCATACCGACATTAAAAAAAGGCAATACTTTGACATGGATAGCAACACACCGAAATGCAATATACTCTAAAGTCTGTTGCGGTCAGTACTACTTGCATTAAAAGAAATGAACTACATGATAAACATTCCGTGCGCACTACAAAGAACGTCTGAGAGCACAATATTCATAAACACGACTTGTAATATATTATACAACCTTTTCCCATGTGACTATTTGCTTGTGTTGTTGTTAATCCATCAGTACTTTGCATCGAACCAATGGTTGTAGTATTGTAATGGATTCCGTCAGTTGGTTCGACGGTGTTTTCATTAGTTGTAGCATTAGTTTCGTGAAATGTTGCTGACGTAGTCACCGCCATCATCGTTCCTGCTGACGTTGTTTTGCTACCAACAGAACACAGCAGTGTTGCAACTATTGCTGCTGATACCACTGGCACGTTGACCATTGTGTACCTTCAAACTTGAAAAGAAGAAAATAAATATCCAACAACAGTAGTAACATCAAAACGGCATGTCCAGCACATCATCGAAAATAAAAAAAACGAAAAACAATGCATTACTTTATTATTATTAGGGAAATACAAATACAGTCAAACCTGTCTTAAACAGCCAGTCAAGGAAAGGAGTAAAATGACATTTTAAAACAGGTTGTTGTTTAATAAGGTTTGCTATGAACGCATATACATTGGAAATAGCAAATGTGACTGCTTTAAATAATTGGCTGCTCAACAAAGGTGACCGTTTACACAGGTTTGACGGTATAGATAATAAAGGAAACAGCACGGATAACCTCTCTGGAGCGGTCAGTCACTCATCGTTTACTGAAAACTTAACTATCAAAACAAGTGTTTCCATTTCTACAGCATTTAAAGTGATTATTGGCGGGGCTTTATGCCAAAGGCATATCCCTGTTTATGACGTCGTGTTTTGATCACCGCCAAAATGATCATACGCGACAGGGACTACTTTTTATTCCTCGAATTACAGTTTATCATTACCTAAATAATATAATCAACCAGAAGCAAAGCAAACAATACAAATATATTGTGGATATTGTGTTATGCCATTTTTAAAAAAAAATATGCATAGAAAAAACTAAATGCTTCAATAATATCAATCAAATTATGAAGGCGTATGGATAAGTATTAAAACCGGCTATAAATACTTTTAAGGACTTTGATTTTTATTAAAGAAAGTGTTTATTGACGCTCTTCTTTACCACTGTGTTCCAGTTTGTTAGTAATAATGATAATTGATTGGTAAATTGTTAGTGTTTTTGAAATAAAAATGCACAGTTTGAAAAACGTGTGTTTTTTAATTGTATCGATGAGTTTGGTTATACATTTAATAATATTGATTTACTTGCTACGCTTTCTAAACTATTAAAATGAAAATAGGATAATGTTAACTGACCTACTTGATTTAAACCTGTTAAATACCAAAGTTCAAGAATGATTCCTTCAACCGACACATGTAGATATACTCTTATTTTAATCAGTATTATTTCGGTAACCTAGGTCAATGCCATAATCAGACAATAAACTAATCTATTACAAAGCCATGTGACAACAGTTTGCGTATTTCGAACCGCAAACTGAAATTTTGTAAACTTACGAAAGGAACTATGAAAAACGAAACACGTATTAACAGGAAAAAGAGAAAATAGTGTGGTCACCTGTCCCTGGTTTCACGAAAATATTTAAGTCTGTTATTTTACTGAAAGTGTGCTCAACGTCATGCATACTGATAAAAGCGATGTTCGTGAAACCGGGTTTAGTGTCGTGGTTGTTCAGTAGCTAAATGCCGATGTGGTTCTGGCTAAGACTAGAATCACTGTCGATCTCTGCAGAGGGATAGGAATCCTCCGAATGGTTGCCATGTTCGTTTTATAATATTTTGTCATGTTCATTATTGCTGTTAAATTACCAACACCTGTGTGGTTCCAGGGAGCCATATGACTGATTGCAAGACTAGGATCGCTGTGGCTCATACATGTCGTAAGAAGCGACAATTTGAGTAATACGACAGAATTTGCTGAAACGCTGCAGTTCTGCAGGTATCAAGGTCCTATTTTTATTCTGCATATACATATCTTCCTTACAACTTCATTCAAATCAGACATGCTTCACTACCATCCACTAAAGAGGGGAAATAAGTGTGATGTGTCTAGTTGGTATAAAAACAGAGTTATTACCCATTTTAAACATAGAAGACTGAGTTATACTTCCTATGAAATAAGTAATTAATGCTCGCATACAAACATTTACATGTGAAACACAAGAAGTTAATCAATGTTTACATTTGATTGAAAATGAGCATTTTTATATGTAAATAAGTTAAAATTGTTACATTGTAATCTATTTTTATTGTTCTGATTTATAAAAAAAAACATGTTTGAAAAAAATGAGTCTATTACACTTGTATGTCCTTAATCAAAATTATCTATTTAACTATTAACTGTGGAGTGAGTAGAGAGAGCATTGCTGGTTCGATCATTCGCCGCGGCTATATGTGGTCTTTTAACCCTTTACTTCATATGGACACCTTTGAACACCTCCAATATAGAAGGCATTTGAAAACAGTGTAGAACCAGTTCTTATTTTCTTGTAACAGAGCAATCAGAACTGGTTCTACACTGTTTTTCTGCTCTATCAATTTAAAAAGGTAAAATGTATCTATTCATGGAAATTGACTAAGTGTGGCTTTTGAGTTTCGAAGAGTCCAGTTAAAATGCATATGGAGTAAAGAGTTGAGCAAGATAATTTACCGGCATGTGCTTAGTACTCGTTCTACTCAGGAAGCATTGGAGAATGATTTGTCTCAATTGCAAAAACGCGTTTCACAGTCGATGTAAAATAAACAAGTTTAAAACAATTATTTTTAATTTTCCTTTTTCTTCTTTATTTTCATGACCCGTACAGGAGGCGATTAATATAGGTATTGATTGTTGACGGCTTATTGCTTCTTTGGCTCAGGGATCATTCTTTGTCAAACGATATAACTGCTTGATATGTCAGAAGTTATTGATAATTCAAATTCTCCAATGTCATGGCGTATTCTCTCAGTGTTCTCTTGTGGTAGAGCGTCCGCCTCGCATGTGAAAGGTCGTGGGTTCGATTGCCGACCGGAACACACCAAAGTTTTGTAAAATTGTACTAGAAACTTCCTCGCTTGGCGCTTAGCAATTAGATGATAGTTCAAGGTCTGGTCGGTACGGTGTCAGTATAATGTGACTGGGTAGGGTATTATACCAAGTGTCTGCGGCATAATACTCGCACAAATGTTGCAGCGCTCAGAATACTGTCTCAAGCAGACACTGTCGCGATATGGTTAAATAAATTGTAGAAACCAGCGCTAAAGACAATACAATAACAACAACAACAACAACAACAACAACAGCAGCAGCAGCAGCAGCAGCAGCAGCACCACCACCACCACCACCACCACCACCACCAACACCACCACCACCACCACCACCACCACCAACAACAACAACAACAATGTTGATATATGTAAAATATGACATATAATGGTAGATACCCATCAAATATGTTTATTTTGTTAACTTTAATGCATACATAAGTACACATAATACAACTACACATTTCAGATCATCCAACAAGAGATATTCCACCAGGGGAAACTATTCCTGAAATGAAATATATAACGTTTATATTTTGAAATAATAAGTTATAATGTCACTACAATCTTGGAATTCAGATTTCTTTAAATCGCCAATATTTTGTTACAGAAAATGGTGTAGACATTCTGGTGTAGAGGTAATTATTACATGCCTGTATGTTTACTAATATATGCTCTTAAAAGACAAATGAACCACAATATTTTAGCATAATAAGTATTGTTATCATAAATGTAAAATGATTTCTTAAAACAGTAAAATTACCTAAGTGACAAAGGAGCTGATTTTTTTATAACTACTGAGTTTAAATTCACTATCATTTTTGCATATGGTATGAACCATTTCATTATTTACGAAATTTAGAGTTGTTAACATGTACTAAAGTATAATAAACAGATTGACATGTTTATTAGTACACATGTACACACATACAGGTGGTCGAATGGTAGAGCGTCCGCCTCGCACGCGGAAGGTCGTGGATTTGATCCCCGACAAGGTCATACCAAAGACGTGATACTAGAAGCTTCCTCGCTTGACGCTCAGCATTAAAAGGAAAGTTCTAGGTCTGATCGACCCGGTGTCAGTATAATGTGTCTGGGTGGGGTATCATACCACGTGTCTGTTGCATGATACTCCAGTGTGACAGCGCTCAGAATACTGTCTCAAGTAGACACCGTAGCGATATGACCGAAACATTGTTGAAAGCGACACTAAACACCATACAACAACTACAACAACAACAACAACAGCAACAACAACAACAACAACAACAACAACAACAACAACAACAACAACAACAACAACAACAACAACATAATTGCTTCTCGTAATCATACTCAGAATTTGTTACGTTCTGTGTTTTCCAGGGATCATTTATCAGATATGTTTAACATTTCAGCTTACTGTATTGACACATGAGCGGATGTGCTTCTCCCGCCTCACCACCGTGGTTCAGATGATGTCCACACGGTATATCGTCCCACTGCCCATTCTTGTATGGTATCAGCACACCGCAGTCCTCAAAGCTGTTTGAGTTGACGTTGTTGTGTCCAGGCACCCAGTTGGTGTACTGCACAGCTTCTCCTGAAATAATTGTTATTCACTATTTGTACATTAATTATTTGAAATTCAATACACTTACTAGTGCTATTTGTATTTTAGACGAATGCTTATATCAAATGTTTATCGCTGATGCTGGAATGTGGTTTTATAGTTTATAACGAACTGAACAGAACATTAATTTTATTTTCGACCGAATCAAAACAGCTAATCGGTTTACAAAATACATGAAACATTAAAAAAACAATTACATACATTCAACATTGACATATACAGTTACAGAAGTTTAGTTAGTTGAGTTGATAACAATAGAGTTTGAGTTATCGTGTTGAGTGTTATTATTTTCATTATTATGATTATGTTTTTTCTTCTTCATCTTGTTTCTTTTCTTCCTATTATTATTATATTATTATTTTCTTTTTCTCTTTCTTCATTTTATTCCTATTGTTTTTATCATTGTTATTATAATTGCTACATGTATTATTATACTTATTACTATCATTATTATCATTCTTTTTCTCCTTCTTCTTCTACTTCTTCATCTTGTTGTTTTTGTTCTTCTTCTTCTATCATTATCATTATTATGCAGATTATTATTATTATCATTCTTATTTTTATTGTTATTATTTATATTATTATCATTATAAAAACTTGTGTAATTAATATCGTATATAAGAATGTGCATAAAATGATTCTAAAAAGATATTTTTAAGCAATAAACAAGAACATGAATATTTAAATGATATTCATCTCCAATTTTCGTCTCAGGGACAAAGCGCTTTATACTTTTACATTTTTTAACTTCAAACAATCTGAAAATCACAATATGTTAATAAAGTGCTGCAGAATATTATTTTATATAGGAAAATGAAGCAAAGGACTTTTTTCATAACTGTTCAAACATACCCACCGCTTTTAAATACATATTTAACAAATTAGTTATATAAAGACACATGTTATTTTACAGTGCATTCTGAAGGAGCGTGACGTCATTTTCACACTTGCTTTTTATTAGCACGCAATTTTATCCACAAGAACGCTTCACTATAGGATCTGACGACGACGCATAAAAGGTCACGTTCAGATGACCTTTCCGCCAGCCAAACAGAGGCTTGCTTTCAAGGTTTTGAAAGCAAAAGTACCAAAGAGCTGTAATTCATGTGCGATTTCCACGCGTTTATAATTATAACGACGGAATTCCATAATGGCTGCACCCATATATTATGTATACTTGTAAGTGTTTTTCACGTTTTCGAAATCAGCGATGTTAAAAAGACTTTTTTATTGATTCAGCACCATACAAATATTACTATGGCCGAATCCACACCCGCATTGAAGGTCGCAGTATGTCGAACGGCTGTTGAAGTGAGTACTCTGATTTGTTGAAATAAATATAGCTAAAAATAGCGATAATGCAAATTCAGTTATTTTGGAAGAAAAAATTAAATAAGTCGTCATCAGATCTTAAATTTTGGAAGATTGTGTACTTAATTCAGATTAATAAGCACGTGGGTTACATCTCCACCCTAAGGTTTGATAGAGCTATCTCGCGATAGATAACGTCATAGGCGAGAAAACTATTATATATACCTGATGTCCATTGGAAGCGACCTTCAGCTTGATGATCATTCAAGCCAATTCAGATGGCGTTATCATGCAGGTGAACACTGGTCATATTTTGAACAAATAATTGCTCTTGTACATTACTAATGTGCACCAGATGACCGCCAAGTTGACTGCATATATCCTCTGAATGTTGCCACGTGTATTTTATGTTCGGTAGGAGCTCGTAACACCACTGTGCATGTTGACCAAGAATGTCTCCATTAGCAGCCGCGTGACGTCGTACATTTGCAGGACACATGTTTATATTTCCTACAATTAAACAATTAATTGGGATTTAACGGTGTACCAACATATATATATGTGACAACAGCAGCATATCCTCCATGCATAAAACAGCACATTAACATACAAATGGTTAAAATACACCAACCAACCATACATAACGAACCTTGAACAATGATACATGCAAAACTGCATCTAGTTCTATCCAAAAGTCAATTTAAAACGCGTACTCAAGATTTGAGCATCGGACCCGAGATCGATGGGTCGTGGGTTCGATGTCCCACCACGGCTATTTGCGTTGTCCTGGAGCAATAGTGGTTCTACCAACAATATTTCGAGTGTGACTTGTCTTAGTTGTAAGAACTTCACAATCGACATAAAATAAATAAGTTTTAAAAAAAGTCAATTTGTCGCCATTACGAAGGTGGCCATGAACACATACAACGGAATCAAAATGTAGAATAATCATAATACGCGGAAAAAATCAAAATACACAAATGGAATAATGACATCTCTTATAACCTACACTTTAAATTTTCGAATCTAAGGATTAGAAAAATAAAACAAAAATTGCCTGTATGAGAATTAAAACCCAGAACGCCCATGTGCTATATGACAAAGGTTGTTTAATCAAAACTGCTTGTACAATTAACCCTTTTATTGTTCTGTTATAAATATAAAACAGTAATTGCCACTCAAGAAGATGAGCCAAGTATTAGACCATAAATTATTTATTTATTTTTTGTCAATATCAAATACTGTTCATTGATACAAATATTTATTTCTGATTACGTCTTGCAACAGAGTTGCGGCCCATTTTAGCAACGGTAACACAATTCTTGCATAAGCAGGATGACAGTGCAGCGGATAGAGTAATGGGCGCCCATGTACATGTGAGAGTTTGATCCCAAATTCGTATCGTTGACCTCTATAAACAAAAACACAAACATTAAATACAGTTTCTGGTCAGGAAGCGTACCAAGGAACGGTTTATGTTAGCTTTGAGCTTTCTTAAAAAAAAAAAAAAAAAAAAAAAAAAAAAAAACAGCTAAAAGAAATAAGTATTATTAATTCTTGTGTTAAAAATGTGCTCGGTAATTAAGTTTGAAATGTTTTCAAAAATGGTTTATTGGGATTGGGATCATCATGTTTCCGATGAGTGGTGCAAAGGCTAACATAGCATATACTGTAATATGATATCATTAATTTAAAATCGTGAGTGACTTTTACAAGAATTTCCTATTATGAACAACTTAGGACACACCTCACTGTCTTTGAAAAAATGAATGTATCACATTGTCTGTGCACATTTTGCAAATACAAACCTTCAGTCTGTGATACACTATTGGTAACCATGTTTGATGTTGGCAATACGTATGGTGTTAGCATAGCTGAAATATGAAAACAAGATGCCAAAAAACACACATACATTTTAATTGATATACTTTTGTTTTCGTTACAAATTTTGAATGTTCCAAGCATATGAATAATTTTTGGATGCGAAATTATGTTTTGAAAATTCACGTTATCCTTTTTGTTGACCTGCTGGCACTTAATGGACATTTAATCCGCTTTAAAAAAAACAGCTTTCAACTGTTATGACTTAACAATACTGCATGTTTCAATATGATAACATATCCTCAACTACGAATGCGCAAAAGAAAACGCACTGGCGTCTGTATGTGAACGAATCGGAGCGCCCCATTCTTAGGGTTCATGTATACGACAATTCACAATGTTATTCCTTTTAGGCTGACCTTTTATAAATATTGTATCTCCTTTGAAGGACCCAGTCTCAATATTGCTATGACTAAACAATATTTCAAACAATAATATTCAAATGGATAGAATTTCCTCAGAGTACCTTTATGTAAAAAACAATGCCTTTTTTTATCCCAAAAGAAACTAGTCCGTTCATTTGTACAAACGAGAACGGCCTACTTTCAATCAACTTTATCAAGTATGGATTTATTTAACTGGTCGAATTATTGGGAAACAAATTTTTGAATTTCACAATCTTATCACATATTCGTCTCTTCTGACCTTTTAAGGATAGTATCCCCCTTTTAATGATGCAAATTGAATTTTTATGACGAAACTATGCCCTTGGTATCGAGATCACTAAAATAATTCTTCAAGTAGATGGAGGCGGAGAATGTCTTGTTTTTCATATCATTTCTAGATGTAGGTAAAAAACAACTTTACTGGCCCCAAATCTGAGATTTTAAACCCCTACTTATAGGATTCCTAATACCAAATATGAGCAGATTATAATAAATTTCAATCAAAATTCCACTATTTTGAACTAATAAACTAATATTGTCACAAGGCGCATGGCTATCTAACTAGTATCAAAATATCAAAGTTCCAGGTATTCAACCACACGCGTACATGAAACGTTTCCATGGCAAACTATGTCAATGGTAATAGAAGTTGACGCATGTAATATACATATATCTGATCGAAGCGGATTGTGACTATTGCAAATACAAACAAACACTTTTGATATGTGAATGGAACGGTACATTCACACTTATGCATGCGTATACTATAGTTAAAATATAACTATCTAAGACAGTTGCATTACAGTCAAACCTGTGTAAGCGGTCACCTCTATTAAACAGCCATTTGTCTTAAACAGCCACATTTGAAATTTCCCATTTCTATGCTTTTAGAGCAAATTAACCCGTATTAAGCAACAACCTCCCTTAAAATGTCACCTTTGCCCCTTCCCTTGACTAGGTGCTAATGACAGGTTACACTGTATCTGTAAGTACTGCCATTTAATATCCACCTGAGATTTGCTAATTATTTTCTGAGTAATTAAGTTTAACATTGCCTTTTTCATATTATCTCAAATATGATAGTAGATATTTCCGTTATAAAACACGACACTTCATGAATACCTTGCATATGTACATGCACCATCGGTGTAACGAAATCGCCCGAAGAGAATATATGTAAATAAACTGTTATTCCATTCATCGTGCCGTCTGAACCTACTTTAAACACTTTTTTGAAATATGCATAAATGTTCCAAAGGAAAGTATTCACATGTGGCGCGTGGTTCTTCGAATACAAGATCGGGGGTCTTAGGTTTGATCCTTCAACACTGCTATGTGTTGTTTCTTTAAGCAAGACACTTTATCTGCATATGCTTAGTACTGGTTCTTCATAGACATAGAGCGTTTGTCTAAGTTGTAAAAACCTGTTTAAAAATCGAGGTATTTATGGAAAAGTTTAAAACAAAAAAACAATCGAAATAACTTTGACACTAATTTGAGGGAGGAAAACAAAGTAAAGAATAATACGCATGAAGAGGTACCTAATCACAAATCTTGGACACTGTTTGAATGAAGTCATAAAAGTACTCTGAATTAAATGTTTACTATGTCACTTTCAACCTTTTATTATATAAAATATTACGTTGGAATAGTTTTATATACTCACGAAATTGGCATATATAATTATGCCTCTTTGTACAGACAATATCATTCCACAAACCCTGATGACTTGGAACTAGCACAACACAGTCTTCGTGTTCAGGATGATGGTGTCCGCTGGTAGGGTTCCAGTGTGTATAGTTCAGAGTATGTCCTACAAGTGGGGGAGAAACATTACCAATAAATATATATAAGTAAGTAAGCAAATAGTTAATTATAGTGACATGTACATGAGAGTACACCTATAAATGTATTACAAAATGATATATAATAGAGCACCCGGCCCTGTGGGCCTATAATTCGCTGCCAATAAATATGCAATTTCACATGATAATAAAAAATGGAACATAAATATAATAATATAGGTACACTTTCAAAAGCACAAATGTAGGTATAGTGATTAAATAGTAGTGTAAACAGAGTTTTATCTTTTAAGATATGCCTTTGTCGAAAACTTTGCCACCTTTCTTTGACAATTGTTCATTAGATATTTCAGTTTATTTACAGAGTCTAACATTGTATAGAATCTGGATGTAATGCCATCTTCTAGAATAGCGTTTCTTAAGTCTACATAAAACGTATAATCTAATGAGAATTAGTGTGATTTGTCTTCCACTGTCACTG
Organism: Panopea generosa; assembly: GCA_029582155.1. NCBI lineage: Eukaryota > Metazoa > Mollusca > Bivalvia > Adapedonta > Hiatellidae > Panopea > Panopea generosa. The sequence continues at coordinate 23,352,550 of CM055910.1, forward strand.
TGTCACAGAATCGGCTAAATCTCTCGGTAATAACACTCCAGTCAGTAGAAATAGATAATGTCCAAGGAGACAACTAGCCCAATATATATCCGTTTTCATTTGTTAAAACCTATTTGTTAGGTTGATACCAGAGCAGAATAGAACATATTTTATTTCGTTATACCTGAAAAAACATAATTTGAAATAGGTCAGTATGACCCATGATCAAACATCTCATGATACATGTAGCTGAGTTGTTCTTAGCTCTGACAGCTTAACGTTTAGTTTGGTGAAATATTCTACACTCAATATCTTAAATATTGAAAATTAAAGTGGTTCATATCTAGTAAATTGAGGTTCAGAAATAGAATGACATTTTCTCGGTAAATTGTTACCTAAAAGTTCAATGTATTAAATCTCAAAATATTACGACTCGAAGAAATGCATCAGAACGTAGCGTTAAAGAAGCAATGCTTTGAACAACTGAGCCCAGAGTGAATGCAGTCAATGGCAGATATAATGACTGATTTTGTTATAAAGCTATAAAAGTAAAGTGTTTGTTTATAACAGTGTCACCCCTATTGAAAGGGGCAGCCACCTTTTTATGCTGTAAACAGTAACTTCCCGAAAGCAATCATTGCTAGGCGTCAGGCTGTTAAACATTCAGCCTCCCTCAATTTAATTAGCTGCTGGGTGAGAAACCGATCGCATCGGAAGATCAAAATGCTTCCACCGGGACTCGAACCTTCGACCTCCCGCTTCCGAGGCGGACGCCTTAACCAATAGGCCACAGAAGACGGTTATATATGTCATATTAATAGTATTACACACACATATCACTACTTAAAGTTCTGTATGTTAACATATTTTTTCTTAAAACTGAATTAACTAATATATTGCTACTATATGGATATAAGGTACATGTATTGCTTTTTTAACAATTGATTCTTATACCATTGTATTCATTTAATTTACGATTGATTTCTATTCTTGACTATAGACTATTTTTCCAGTTTAAACGCTTTATTGTAAACAGACAAGTTACTGCCATCATGACCTGTATCGTATAATTCGTCCTATTGGTCATTGATATACATAGAAAAAATGAAAGGACTCCGATATTCGCCCTGATAAACACCTAATAACCATTCAAAGCTATTTTCCCGGTTGAATGGGGTTTAACGACTTTTTTCAACACATTTCAGGTAATTTATGGCATATCCAATTTAATAGATGGAGGAAGACCTCAGAATGAATTGAGTTAAACCACCGTCCTTCTGCTAGTATTTTCCGGTCGAGTTTTTTTAACTTTAACTGTATATGTTATTTAATTAGTCATTCATTTTATTACATCAAACATTTCCCCCGTAATTCATTTATTTAATGATTGAAACCATTTACTTTGGGGAATACCAATCGCATTTTTTCTCTTTCAACATCTTCCTAATGAAGAGTCATTTAATCTTTATCAGTGAAATTCTATGATTATCTGTGATTATCGAATAACCATATATCCTTAATTTTGCATTTTGTGTGCATGTACACATTTTCGTTAACGCACAACTATTAAACATTGATTTTCATTTGACCTAGCATAACTAAAACACTTTTAAAACTGATTCTGCTTTTGACATTCTTTATGAATTTAAAATAAAAAGATTTATACTATTTTTATTAAAGCGATGAAAAAATATGTTGATCATACCAGATGCCCACTGAAATTGCCCTTCGTCGTTTCTATCATGTAACCCAATCCAAACCGAATGGTCAGACAACTTCTGTAAAAGAGCAAATATAAATTTCTGCTGTGCGGCACTTGCAATGTGTGCCAGATGTCCACCATTGTGGTTTCTGCAGTTGACTTCAGCGTGTGTCCATGAAATCATGTGTCTAATAACCTCGAAACAATCTTTACCAATGTGTGTGATTAGGCTGCTGCTGTCCATGCTAACTGTGGGGTCCATTCGCGGACATATCATCTCTGTTTTTAAATACATGTATTTAGATGTACAGTATTATGTTCATACTGTCACTCGAATTATTTTCCCGTAACATATTCCGTAAAACACCATTCAGTCATTTGAATTATTAAAAAACAAAACACAATTCATTTATCAGAATTATTATAAGACCCCAATTCAATAAAGTTATTTCTTAATATGTGTCTTAATAAAATATTCTCGTGCCAAACTATAGAAAGGAAAAACACAAAAACGAAAAACGAATCATTCATCGGACGTTTTTATATTTATTACACATCATCTGTAATTGACCTGGCGCGTAATGTCAATAAAACAAGTCGATAATCTGCGATCAATATTGGTTGCTACACCGCCATGTTCCTTAGACAAGCTAACTATGTCTATGTTGAAATAACATTGTATTAACCAATATCACGTGGACAGTGGGTGGAGTTCTCAAGTCAGATCAGTTAAAATACATGCAAACTTAATTATACTGCATCAAACGAAAAACACGCCCAGCATGAACAGGTAACATGTTACATTGTTTTTGTATTAAGTGATGATCATTGCCAGTAATCTTAAAAAGACTTTATGAAAAATGAAACATTTAGTTTTGGCGGAAGGAGCTTATTTGATACGATGTATAACTTAATATATGGAACAGAATATTACCCCACCATTACTGCCTTGAATACATCTTCTCTATTCAACTCAATGAAATGTATTAAACTATTATTCAGATTAGTACGTAATGCTTGTTCAGTACCTGAATTAACTCACCTTCTGTAATATGCTGAGTGGTTATAGTGGGCGGCTTTGTCGTTGTCGTTGTCGTCGTTGTTGTTGTTGTAGTGCTTGTGCTTGTTTTTAGGTCAGGTACAGTTGTTTCCTTCACTGTCGATGTTGTAATTTCTGTTGTAGATATTTGCATTTTTGTTTGCGAAGGTGTTGTTTGTTTAGTTGTTAGCTTAGATGTTGATACTTTATGCGTAGTCTGTAAAGATGTCGTTACTATTTCTGTTGTTGTCGGTGTTGTCAAGATATTTGTAGAAGGAGATGTTGTTAATGTCCATAATGTTGACAATGTAGTTGGCCGCGACGTAGTAGGTGTTACCTGCGCTGTAAATGTTGTTAAGATGGGCGTTGTAGATGTTTTTTGAGGTGTTGTTATCGTAGATGATTCGGTTGTATTTGAAGTTGGTATACTCGAAGTTAGTCGATCCGGTGTTGTAAAGGAACTTGGTGTCTGAGACCGCGCTGTGCTTGATTGCGATGTTATTGGCAATGCTGTAGTAGACTTTGAACTAGTTGTAACAGGAATGCTGGTTAATTTTGTTGAAGGTCCGAATGTTTGTGTAACTGTAAGATTGTTAACAAAATATGAAAATGCCTGAAATAACCCACAGAAGAACTAAAACTAAAAACTATGCATACCGTAAACATATATGATGATAACATATTTAAGTTCAAGTATCATAAAGTCAGCATTACAAAATAGTGTGATTTTAAACTTTTCTTGTTTCGTAAAGATATCTGCTAAACTTCCGAATATTTGTTATGCATACCTAAATCATCAGTTGGCGGATCTCCTGGACATGTTTGGAGCTTAACCTGGGCGTCCTTTTCAACAAAACCAACCTGGAAAATGTGTTGTCTGTTTACTGATATTGTGTTTTGAAAACAAACGATAATTCATTTGGTTATTTATATGTTTGGTATTGATTTTTCGGCAGGCCTTTCTGATAAATCGATTGCTAAAGTTTCACTGGTTAACTCAAAGACAAGCATGTCATCACATGGTAAATAAATTGCATTTTTTACAATTAAGATTATGTTAAAGTGGTCTCATTTACAAAACTAGTTCTATAGATAGTGTTGGATATAAATATTACAAGTACTTGATGATAAAGTATGATAAAACTTGCATAGCATTGTGCAAGTAATGTAAGTAATACATCTTATATATTAAACAGGAAACATTACTCCTTTAATGAGGTTACATTTCTATACGTTATCAGAAGTAGAAATCTTATAATTCTAATACCAGGATACGGCTGATCAATAAATGAACTGATTGAACACAACCAGGATCAAACATAATAGTGTTTATTGTTTTTTTTTCATCAGATGAAGTGTTATTGGAAACATTCGGCACGACCCTTGGTAAGGTATTAAGCAGTTTTATAATTTTTAGCTAAGAGGACTACAAACATAGCGAACGCATGGCAGCAAGGGATACCAATTTGGAAGAATTACAAACCGCTGGATAATGAGGATATGTGTATTCAACTAGAACTCAGTTATTCGTCGCATTTTATAAAATAACAGAAAAAGAGAATATTCTTTCCGCAATGATCTCTTGGAGGCGTAAGCCACAACAGCGGAATAGAAATAGCAAACTTGGTTTTATTGAGATATTGAGAGTGTTCATGAGAAGAAATGTAATAGCAAATATATCTTACCGTTGGTAACCATTGGTAGCAACTTAAGTTCTCCCTTAAGAATTACCTCCTTTACATGACGGCAGCAAAATTATTGCGTCTAAGCAATAAGAACTGAGTAAATTGGTTTGACTTTATTTTTGTTGAAAATTTATAAAATTATCTTGTACTTTGGAACATTTTCAACAGTTCAAAAATCAATGGGTGTCATCAAACCATCGAGATTGTGTAAAAGGAACTGATCAATTCAATATTTTATCTGCATATTTGGACCAACTACCGATGGACACAATGCACTTTTAGAACCGCAGGTAATGTATTTAGTGTTCCAGATTTGCATTTTTTTCTATCTGCGGAACAGTGCAAACTTAATTGCTGTGTAAGACGTTAAGCATTCCTCCAATTTTCAGCTAAGAATAATACAAACAATGCGATGGCATTGTACCAGGAGCCGACCAGAAGAAATGAATGCGGATAACATGTATATATGTATCCAACAAGAACTGACCCTTTCAGTCATAATAATACATTAACACAAGACAAAACTAATGATTAACAACTATCAAAGTGAACCTTCACGCTTATAAATATTTGGGAAGTAACATGACAAATTCTACACATTCACGTCTGACCACAAAAAAAATACAGAAGAATTTGGATGGCTTGACATGACGGAAAAAAAAATTGAGTTAAGAGTTGTTCGAGTCAAATATTGGTCAACATCATACCATACATGTATATTTATATATATCGAAATAGGAATTCGGCCGGGACCAGATAAGTTGTTCTAGCTATATGTGTTCCGGCCATCCTTGTTGGAGCCAACAAAGTTATACTGTACATATTAAATACTTTGCAAATCATATCAACATTTATAACCGGACAGAGTTATACTCAAATACATGGAAAAAATGAATGCTTTCGACATCTGTTTTTCTTACTGGCCGCTTCAAGTTAATGACCCATGTTAGCACCTCTTTGGCATGAGTATAATGTATTTATTATAGCTTCTTCCAGTATCGATGCATCAATACTATTGTAGTTATATTTTTAATGACTATGCTTATGCTGTTCTTATGTCCATGTCCTCTGACATCACTTCTCTAGTTGGAAAACTATCCTCTAATTATAGCAGAAACGAGATTACCAGAAGGTGAGATGAGATTGAAAAATATGAATACATGTATGTGATCTGTGTAATACACTGCTTGATATTAACAACACTACAGAAACAAGGGTAATCAGCTATAAGATCACATGTCTTAAGCTTTTATATTCTTAGCACATACGCCAAAACAGGTTCGAAATAAGTTCAGACTAGGCAAGTTGAAGACAATGTTGTTCTTGCTGATAAACACATTGGAAAATATATAGTACATGTACCTGGTGTTCAAAAGCTACTGCAATCCATCCACTGTCAGGTGTTTGCACCGGAATCACTTCTTTACAATCGAACTCATATAAGTATCCAATCGTTTGTTTCATGTCCTAAAAAAACCCACAAAAAACACATCAATATGGAAAAAAACCGTCTAACTGGCTAAGAGAAACTTATTATGTCACCACATATTAGAAATGTATACGAGTCCTTCACCTTCAGTAATATATATCGGAAATTGTGTTAGCGAATAATGGGACGATAACATTCACCATTATCTAGTATGTAGTACACAGACTTAATTGGCGGTTAATATACCTGATTCGGGAAATGGGACGATAACATTCACCATTATCTAGTCTGTAGTACACAGGCTTAATTGGCGGTTAATATACCTGATTCGGGAAATGGGACGATAACATTCACCATTATCTAGTCTGTAGTGCACAGACTTAATTGGCGGTTAATATACCTGATTCGGGAAATGGGACGATAACATTCACCATTATCTAGTCTGTAGTACACAGGCTTAATTGGCGGTTAATATACCTGATTCGGGAAATGTGACGATAACATTCACCATTATCTAGTCTGTAGTACACAGGCTTAATTGGCGGTTAATATACCTGATTCGGGAAATGGGACGATAACATTCACCATTATCTAGTCTGTAGTGTAGTTCCTGATTCGGGAAATTTCACGTTCTGGGATAGACTAAGCGTTATCGCATTAGTGTAACATGTTTTAACTTAAATTTGTTTTATTTTCCAGTCATTATAAGTCTATCCCCGAACCTGATATCTACAATATTAGCTCTTTTAATCCCAAATGAAAAAGCAGGGAATTCTATGCCTGTCACACAATTCATAGCAATTGAAAGCATACTTAACTGTGACGTCATTCAAAAGTTTTAGTTGAAGCAACTGACCAATCAACGTGCTCAAATGTGGCTTTCCCAACATTGCAGTTTAACGGAACCAATCGGAAGAGCTGGGTCACTATATTATCATTTATCATACCCAGACATATACTGTACATCAAGTTTTACTTTGAAGAGAATTATTGTATTGGTCATTTACTATAAATGTACAGAATAAAAAAATAAATCTATACTATACAATCATTTAGTCATATTATTCCATTTTATTTTCATTTCAATATAAACTTACTGTTGCCATGACGCTGAGTTCCACGTGGTAGTTGCATAAACATGAATATCGACATGTCGCCATACCAACTAGCGTAGTAACAAGGAATATAATTGCGGTAGCCATTATTAATGTCTTTACTATACTCCCCTTCCTGAAATACATAAACACAGTCAAACCTGTGTAAGCTGTCATCTTTATTGGGCAGCCACTTGTCTTAAGCAGCCACTTTTGGTATTTCTCATATATATGCTTTTAGAGCAAATTAACCTGTATTAAGCAGCAACCTGTCTTAAAAGGCAATGTTTGCCCTTTCCCTTGACTGGCTGTTTAAGCCAGGTTTAACTGTACTGTATTATCATTAAGTGCTGTTTAAGAAATGTTTTTTTTAATTTGTAATGAACAAATACTTTGAATATGCAGTATAATTGTCGTTTGTTCTTTAGAGAGAGGTTCTATCTACCTTTGCTTATACTGGATCTACCCAGGAATACATCGAACAATATCTTTAAACATTGTAATGATTTGTTTCACAATCGATGTAAAGTAAAACAGGTAAAATGATTAGTATTGTTTCAACATAGGCATACATCTTGGCAATTGTTTAAGTTGTAAAAGCATGTTTCTCAATAGATACAAAATACCTTTAAATTATCTACATATGACAGTACTGGTTCTACACTGGTAAATATATATTGAGACATTTGTCAGTTGCAAGAATTTGCATCAATGATTAGGTATAAGAAAATATGCAAAATTAAACACTACCATAAGTACTTACCTTATTCAATACAATATACAAACTATCGGCTCTTTATTTCAGTACTTAGTGCTCGTCGTCAACATAATGTACACTGTCATATCTCTGACTGACCTAATTACTATTTTAAAATATTTCAAATAACTTGACAATACAAAACACTAGTGTTTTATTTAATTTGACAATACAAAACAACAACAAAGTACATCTACATGTGAAGTTTGTTATCTTTATCTTATAATCACAAGTGTATAACAAAATCCTTGTTTATTTTGCTTAACACACCTAAAAGTATATTGTGATGTGTCTGGTTGTTTATCATCTAAATATGGCATTGGCAAGGCCATTCATTATTCAAAGTTACCTCATGCGGTCAGTATGTATAAGCATATATAACTTACGATTCCGCTTTCATTTAAGAGGTGAATCTTCCGTGGCTGAATGCTGTAAGGCGCCGTCTCAATATAACTAACCACCTCTTTCCGGTAAAGTAGTAGGTTCCAGTCTTGCTCGCTCTAAAAACCTAATGTGGGAAATTTGGGTGTTTCTGACGAAAGGAGGATGGCTTTACTCAGATTCATTCTGAGGTCATCATCCACCACTTAATGTGAATAAGCCGTATATAACCTGAAATATGTTGCATATGGCGTTAAATCCCATTCTTTTAAGAGATTAGGACTTAACTGGTATGCAACACCGTATATACTATTTATAAATAATATATATAGATCTTGCAAAACATTCCACGTCATAGGTATTTACCCTAGTATTTGGAGCCAACAAGATTGAATGTTGGCTCAATATGGGCTACAATACTCTCTAGCTTGTACCAGCAAATATCTTTTTTCATCTTGGCCAATAAAAACGATTTCCCGTACCAAGCACCGGAAGCATGCATTGAACATAGAATTTGTCAGACTAAACACATAAAACGTGTCCAGGGTACAGAATACCGTCATAAGAAACAATAACTTATTGGTAGAATAGTTCATCTTTCGGAGGAAGCTTTCTCCCCATATCTATCACACTCTTCTGATGATCCTGGCCACTAGGCGATGACTGTTCCGGATCTTTTGGGCGACGACTTATCCTGTTGATTAGGAGACAACAGATCCTGATCACTAGACGAAGATTAATTCTGCTCAGTGGACTCAGACGACATAGTTCCCCATTATTGGAAAGGGACTGAAGGCAGATAAAGAGCAAACAAGAAATCTACCAATTATCTGTACATGTACATGTTTTTAGATTGTTTTTTCTTGAAATGTAAGTAAATCTACAAATAATGTCATCATGGTCATGGACGAAAATAAAATGACAAAATTAAATCACGACTGTTCCTGACCACTTGGCGATGACTGATACTGACCACATGGCCACGACTGATTCTGGTGATTAGGCGACGACACATTCTCCTCCGTGGACTCCGCCAAGACTTGTTTCACCGGATATGGTCTGAAGACAGATAATGAAGACATGAAATCTAAAAATGCTTAATACATGTATCCTGATTGTCTTTCTAATAAATTTCAATTAAAATGAGGAAACAACTGGAAATACATAATTCTATAATTACAGATCTTTTGACTTACCTGCTGTGACACAGTAGATGGATCAAGAGGATTAGATAAGTTCTGTTCAAGACCACTTAACTTGGACGATGACCATTTGGTGACGATTGATACGGACCATAAGGCGATGACTGATCATGTTTACTAGGTGATGACTGATCCTAATAGCTTGGCAATAATGAATGCTGACCACTTGGTAATAACTGATCCTGATCACCAGGTGATGATTGATCTTGGTGATAAGGCAATGACTGATCTTGATAATTTGGCGATGTCTGATCTTGATGACTTGGCGATTGCTGATCTTGATGATTTGGCGATGGCTGATCTTGATGACTAGGAGTTGACCAAATCTTTTCAGCGGACTCAGCAGAGACTTGTTTCACATCACTGGATATTGCCTGTAGACGGACTTATCCTGGTGACTAGACGGCGGCACATTTTGCTCAATGGACTCCACAGAGATTTGTTTCACATCACTGAATATTGCCTGAAGACGGACTTATCCTGGTGACTACACGACGGCACATTTTGCTCAGTGGACTCCACAGAGACTTGTTTCACATAATTGGATATGGTCTGAAGACAGATAAAGAGCAAAAATGAAATATCGAAAAGTTTTTATACATGGATCCTGATTGTCTTTGGATTTCATTTCAATTTAAAGGAGGAAACAACTGGAAATACATTATTCTATAATTACAGATGTTTTGACTAACCTGTTGTGACACAGTAGATGGATCAAGAGGACTAGATAAGTTCTATTCCAGACCACTTAGCTTGGACGGTGACTGTTCCTGACCACTTGTTGACAACTGATTCTAGTGACTAGGAAATGACTGATTCTGATTACTTTGCAAAGGCTGATTCTGACCACTAGTTGGCAACTGATCCAGATGATTTGGCAATGATTGATCTTGATCATTTGATGGCTGATCTTGATCACTAAGCAACGACATATTCTGCTTGGTGAAATCCGCCAAGACTTGTTTCACATTACCGGATATGTTCTAAAGAAAGATAAAGAGCAAATATAAAATCTACAAATGTATCCAGATTGTCTTTTGAATCAACATTAATTAAAAGGAGAAAACCATTTGAAGTACATACTTTTATCGGTAAAGATCTTTTGATTATCTGATGTGATTCAGCTTGGACGATGACTGGTCGGAAGTACTGTACATAGACCTTTTCTGATTACTTGGAGGTTCTTCCTGATTGCCTTGTTGAAAAATGTCGAGATCTTGATGACTTGATTTTGACGATAACTGGTTCCTTTTGTAAATGAACATAAGGGGTAAAAAATAATTTGGTACCCAGTGGTTTTTCCTCAGGTTATTTCTTGTGTTGCTCCACGTAAAGTGGATGGTGTCATTAGTATCCTGTTGTCTTGGAAGAATACATCTTTTCAGATCTTCCCTCAATCTAGGATTGCCTCTTTTGGGATAGACTGAGAAGACTTCAACACACATAATAAGGCAAACAGCTGCCAGATGCCCATGTTAGTCTTTTGTTTCGTTATTGAAATCACTTCTTGCTGATATAACAGTGGTATTACATCACCAGTCAATGCGATGCCTGATACATATACATCTGAATACATTGTGTACTGTCGTGAGAGGCAGCTATGGACGTTGTTGTCTTTCGCTCTGAACAAGTAAATGTCATTTAAATACAGAGTTTCATGCAAAACAAGCTCATGGACGATGCGAGATCTGATTTCTATTGACTTGTGCTCACTGTCAAATGCGAACATGCTCCCTGAATGTGGAAGGCAGTCACCACCTACCGACACCTCAACCGGAATAAGGATAGTGTCACAAGGTACGTCGTCTGGAAGGTAGTCAAAAGCATCTTGGTCAGCAGGGGACCCTGTTTCAACGATGGTGAAGTTTTTACCCTCAATTTGATACTTTCTTTCTAGGTCAGAGTTCTGCAGACACACCCTCTTTAGGGCTTCAAATGCTGTTCATCTGTTCGTTTCTTGTAACTTCACTTTAAAGAATCTTTCTCGACTATATTGGGATTCAACTTTTCTTCTCTTCGTGGGTGATATGTCGGCCTTGACTGATGCCTTTGGATTGCATGAACTTAATTCCGGCTTATGTCCTTTCATATCAAATTCAAACATATTCAGGGAATGAACTAGGCATGTGGTGCCAACAGAACATTTACAGCTGACATCTCTGTACAGCAATTAACCCTTACTGTCAGTTAGTATCTGATTTATTTTCATATTCCCCGGAACAGTACTAAGATTACAGAGATCTGTAGCTTCTGAAGGACTTGCTATCCTTCGGGCTCTATTATATAGAGTTTCATATTGGTTCCTGTGTTTCTTAAACACCCTTTTTGGCATCTGAATTGATTTCCTTTGCCTTACCTGGGCATCAGCCTGCCGTTTCAATACTGCACCTACACCATCCGGTGCTTCACGCCTATGGCTTGCTTCATGGAAATTCCATTCTGCTTTCACACCCATTTGTATAGGTATATGAGATAAGAAGAAAAAGTTGCCCTTCTGGCAGTATTGGCCGGTAGGACCGTCACTGAAGTAAATGAACTTTTAAACTTTTGGATTTTCATCCACAACATGGCAAAGAACAGGCAGCATGTACGACTAAATAGCAGCTGGCCCATGATTAAGTGAGTCAGATACACTTGAAAAACACTGCATTGTTCTGCCTAACATAAAAAACACCTGTATGTAATATAACTTGTAATTTTGATCCACAGAAGTGGCGACCCTGGATTTCCTTGTCCAGTTTAGTGTTGTATTTTTCAGAAAAATCAACATGAATTAGACATTCCGTTTCGTGTATCGTTTGCTTAAAATCTCTGTTATATTGGAATTGGTTTTTCATGTTGAATAGATGTTTTTTGAAATGCTTCAGTTGGTCGCTAAAAAGGTTGCAGAGTTCTTCCAAAGATCCATTTTCCTCTTGTCGGACAGTCAGTGAGATGCTCTTCTTCTCATTTCTGATGATTCTTTCTCCCTTGACATTCTTCCACTGCATCCCTTTCCTGGTTAAATTCTACATGTCTGTCTCGGCAGGCTTCACACTCTCCATACATTTATCGTTTAGAATCAGTTCTGCATGCTACTAGCTCCACTAATGTTGGCAAATGCTTTGTAGGTACTGTTCCACATCCATACAGATTTTCTGCAAGATAAATTAAGATTTTCATGTGATTTGCAAAGGCATGTATCTCTGTCAGCCTTTGTCGCTCGTCTCACCCAGAAAGGTTTCAATCTACAGAATACAGTATAGCTAACAGACATGTGCCAATTTTCTGAAAGGATTTTTTTTTGCAAATTTTGGCAAGAATCCATCATCAACCTTTTCTGCTTTTTCATTTTTTAGAATGTGATAGTAAGTTTCTTTCCAGTGAGGATGCGACTGTTGTCATCTCTCAATTAGAACTCTGTTACTTCGTCTTTGATACACTTAGACAAGGAAGTGTCCATTTCCTTCTTTGCTTGACCACGTCTTGCTGAAATTCCAAGGGGTTTTAACCCTTATGACTTTAACCTGTATTTCTTTAAAAAAAAACTACCGCTGATGGTCTTCACGATTTGTACTTTACTTGATTTCATCAACAAGAGCATGATGGAAAAGAAGTGTTCTTTTTACATTCTTAAGAGAAAAGCGTCTAAAAAACTTTCGTGTTTTAGATCTAGGGGTGTCTTTCGCATTACGCTGTCTTTCTTTTTGTCAGCTCTTTTTATATAGCTCTACCTTACGGTATTCTTTCTGTACTTCCTTCTTGAGTACTTCATTTTTATAATTAGCTTAAGATTCACTACTACATGTTTTCAAGTTAGCCTGTTGTTTTTGTCGGCTGTGTTCAACATTTACTTCTATTGGTGACTGCGGTGGTGGTCTTTCTCTGCCTTTGCTTCTGCTCACGCCAAATCTTTTGTTGGCGTCTCTTACCCCGTACTGACAGTGCCTCAATGGGATGAACCTGTTTCTTTGCTTTTTTGTCTGCTTTTTTGTCTGCTTTTTTTCTTTTTCTTTTTCAAGGTATCGTGCTATTCTAGTAGGGTCCTGATCCCGCCTTGCACGGTCAATTCGATGCTTTTCTTGTGCTGACAAAGGCATTACTATTTATCTACAAATATCAATCTTATTATCTTTATAACTAAAATTATTATTATATTTGTTGTTGTTGGTGGTGGTGTTGCTGCTGATGCTGCTGCTGTCGTATCAGTCTATATTGTTTCCAATGTGTTACTTAGCAAAATATTTCTTAATGTGATACTTCCACATATCTTAATCAACCTCTAATTAAGATATCAACACAAATTGCATTTAGCAGATTTATCTTAAATTGTCATCACACATTGCATTGAACTGATTCATAGAACTGCATGCATTTAAGACCCATAAGCTTTTTGCTTCATGAAATTCTTTTGAAAAACGTCTTAAACATTCAACACAAAAACAATATGTCCAGTACTGTTACCGGCCGTTTTCCTAACTGTTACTGAACCTGTTCATACTGTTACTGGCAAGTTCAGTGCTATATGAATTATACATATTCTTTAAACGTTCTGTGTTTTTTTTATTTTAAATATGTTACAACTAAGATGAAGTAATGACTGATAAAAAAAAAGGTATGAAAATCTCGCAGAAAACATGTTAACATTCAACACACAAATATTGGTCTAGAGATGGGCAATGTCAAGGGTCCACTATTGGTATTGTAAAACCAAAAACGTAAAACTTATTTGTTTTTACATCGATTGTGAAACAAGTTATTCCAATTTTGACACATCATGCTCAAAGTTGTCTTGGTAAAACCAGTACTAATCATATGCAGATAAATTGTCTTTCTCAAGGCCACAACACATAGCTGTGGGGAGGAACACACCTACGACCCACTATCTACGGTCCGCTTCTCCTCAACCAAAAATGGTTCTAGATGATTGTACACTACACTTAGCACTCAACATTAAGAGAATATCTATGTACGGTAGGCCCGGTGTACATATAGTATGACTGGGTGATGTATCATTGCGTGTGCCTACTGTATGCTACTCAAGATATCAGAATGAATCTGAATAGAACCACGTTCCATCCATGAGTAACTGGTAAACGTACAATATTGGACATAGCTAGACTTGAACCCATGGTCTCAGCGGTGAGAGGTATGTGTTCTTTAGATGACAGCGCCATAGTCACGGAGGACAGAAATTGATAAAAAATGAGATGCTATAATTCATTTTAAGTGATCATGCATACCAACAACAATGGCGGCTGCAATATGAACAAAAAGGTACGTCTCACTTTCAAACTATAATTTCCTTTAACCAACGAAGAACTGATAATTTGTATAGCTGTTTATTGAAGGGAACTAGCAGACATAGTCATAGGTGAATTGTTAAGAGTAACCGAAAGGCGTTTAGATTGTAACATTCAACGAAAATAAGATTAGTAATAATAAATTGAGGTGTTGAAAAAAAAACCGAGATTAATACATGATCGACGGATTATATTGCATTGTTTAATTGAATGATATTGTTGAAACCCTTGGCTCTGGGATGTTAATTGATATAAAGTAACACGGTAATGTATCACCCCACTCCCAACATACATGTCTCAACATTCTACCTATACAATCTCTAAAAAAATATACATTGGATATCTTAAGTATGGACAAATGCAATAAAAAAAGTAACAAGTGCAATGAAACACAGCGTGAAGTTTTGCAACCCATACTATCATGTTTTCTTTATAGTGAGTATTAACCATCTTAAAATTCGCATCACAACACATGCAAAGTGTATTGTCATAATTATTGTTCCCGCAAGATTAGTATGAAACCACACGGAATATCTCGCCATGAACTCTACAAGATGGGCATATGTACGTCTTGGTCCTATACGACAAGTGTATACAGCTT
Organism: Panopea generosa; assembly: GCA_029582155.1. NCBI lineage: Eukaryota > Metazoa > Mollusca > Bivalvia > Adapedonta > Hiatellidae > Panopea > Panopea generosa. Next base: position 23,367,701 of record CM055910.1, read on the forward strand.
ACATTAGATACTGTAACAGTAAATTGCGCATGCTCCGTAAATTCAATATTGACTCCTGAAAGAAAATGGAAATGTTTGTCATATCATTTAAAAAGACCTGTTATTTTACCGACAGCATGTACATAAGTATGGTGTAAAATACAGATCTGTACTCAAATGAACATATATCTAACATGTCCGTGCTGTGTGGTGGCCGGCCGTACACAGTTGCCTCGTACGCTAATTAAGCGTCTTACTCTGATTTTCTGATATCTTAAACCCCATACGGTGTTACTCGATATTTCGTCTGTGCTTAAGCCGGTGCTTTAACCCTTTACTTCATGTGGACACCTTTTAACATTTCTAATAAAGGAGGCTTTTGAAAACAGTGTAGACCTAGTTCCGATTGCTCGTAACGAGGAGCAATAAGAATAAGTTCTTCACTGTTTTTCTGCACTATCAGAATAAATAGGTACAATGTATCGATTCATGGATATTGACTATGTGTGGCTTTTGAGTTTGGAAGAGTCTATTTAAAATGCATATGGAGTAAAGAGTAAAGCGGGTTGGGAAGGTGGGCGGCGTGATGTTTGTAGTATATTTCATAATCCTCACTGCGCAGACTCATTAAATCCGGAAGTGGTGCTTTACTTTGTATGAATCATGTACATTTAAAGTTTTTCTCAGACGATATGCATAAAAAGTATGATGACTTAAGGTTGATTCTTATCAAACCAGTTTATTTTGTTAAAGCATACAATACATACAGAAATACCAACATAACGTAATGATGCTGAACATTCAAGTTTATCCGACAAGAGAGATTCCACCAATGGAAATAATCCCTGAAATGAAATGAGAAACGAAACATTATTATCCTTTGAAATTAGAAGCCATGTCTTGCAAACTTGTTTAGTACGTTTAATAATTGATAAAAAACGACAAGTTTGTGGGAAAATGGAATGAACGTGATACTGGTGTTGCACATGGGTTCCGTGAGCGTACAAATCAAACCGTATCTATTTATTAAGAATGTTACTATATAGTAAGTTAATATACTATTATACACGAATGAAAATCTATTCGATTATAAGTTTTGTGCTTCCAAGGAATCTTTCAGTCAAATGTAAGTAGCCCTTTAGCTTACTGTATTGGCACATAAATGGATGGGCCTCTCCAGATTCTCCGCCATGATCAAGATGGTGTCCACACGGTATATCTTCCCACTGTCCGTTCTTGTACGGTATGAGCACACCGCAGTCCTCGGCGCTGGTGTTAGAATACATGTTAGTGTGTCCAGGTGCCCAGTTTGTGAACTGCACAACTTCTCCTGGAAAATTGGTAAGATATAAGTGTAACCAGTTGTCTTTATCACACATTGAACATTTTAAAATACATAAATTAAACAATATTTTGAACGCTAAATCCCATTTGATTATTTATAAAACGCGTCATTTACATATGACGATATCTCTGGTTCTGAGAGAACCTTGCAATTTCTACCCTATCTACTCACACATTTGACAAACTTAAGACATAATGATTTTAAATTATATATCTTAAATTTAATAATTATCAAAATGTTCTTAGTTGAGTATATACTAAATAACATGTTTATACGAGTAGAGCAAGTAATATAATATCCACAGCACACAAACGGTCATTCCAGTGTTTTATGACATTTATATTGACCTGTTGTCCATTGAAAGCGACCTTCTGTTTGACGATCATTCAGGCCAATCCAAATGGCATGGTCATGAAGATAAACATAGACCAAATTTTGGACAAATGCTTGTTCGTGTGCATTGCTGATATGCACCAGATGACCACCAAGCTGATTACATGTATCCTCCGAGTGTTGCCACGTGAATTTGTTGTGCGGAAGGAGCTCGTAACACCACTGTGCATGCTGACCAAGAATGCTTCCGTGTGTATTTGCATGGTGTCGTACATTCCCTGGGCACATGTTAATATTTCCTGCAAAGAGTAATATAAAAATAGTGAGTGACACTATAATTTAAGACATATTACCTTACTGTTAATCTTCAAATTGCTTTCTTCTTTTATGCCATAACTACACTTTGGAAATACAGCCAAACCATTTCTTTCAGAGTTGGGCTTGAATAAAGCAAATTGATAAAAACAGTGACATAGTCTGTTTTATCAAATATGACAATAATTCGAAATATTTCATAATTATTGAAATGAGAAGTGACGACAGCACTACTGGGTAATTGGACAAAGAAATTTGAAATTTAAAAGTGCCTCGTGATCTGTTCCGTTCACTATACATCATTTTCTAAAAATGTTAACCTGTCTCAGAAAATAAAAAAGCTTTGAACATGGAAACGAGAGAACATAATTTCATTATTCTGTCTAACTACATAGTTGAATTTTGTTTTTTGTTCTATATACAATTAGGTCTCACAATCTAAGATTTAGTTTTAAAAAGAAGTCGTAAAATGTTCATAAATACATGGAGCTGTTACAATCCTATACAAGTCATCTGTAGCAAGATAGCACAGCCCCTATGAACCATTTTGAAAATATTTCAAACCAAATTACACAGGACAATTTTTTTAAGTGCAAGAATCTTGCTACCGTTACAAAAAAGGACTCAACTGTGTAGCATGACATAACTTATGAATATTTACATGAATATTTAAATTAAGAAATGAATATTAAATGCAAAATCCAAAAAACTAGTAAATATGTATACTATCGGTTGAAATCACCGGTCTTGGCAAATGAAATTTGGTTTATTTTAAGATTATATATCATTTACTAATCGTTGAACTACGTGTATACATGGCAGGGCTGCTGTGTATTGTATAACACGATGGCCGCTCACGCTAGAGCTTACGGGTTCTTTTCAAAGCTTGGCTCGATGACATATGAACAATCCCGCAGTTTTACGTAGGAAGCGGATTTGAGAGTGGTTCTAACTATGAACTAACACTACAATCGAGCAAAAGTTAATTTATATAAATTAACCAACTATAATGTCAGTGCACAGTATGCAGATACAAACCGTCCGTCTGTGGTACTACAATTGCTGTTGGCGATACATTCGGGATACGTGTCGCTGAAACATAAAATAAAATGTAAATTTTGGCAACGGTTTGAAAGGACATTTTGAATAAAAACATAAGAAAATATATAACAAGACGTGGTACCATTTTGAATAAAAACATAAGAAAATATATAACAAGACGTGGTACCAAAGCAGCATGAACAGAATTAAGCAAAATACGTTTTACTGACCGGTACGGTAGTGCATTGGATATAGTATTGACTGTTAACGACAGAGGTTTGGGTTTGATACAAGACTCGAACTGATGGTCGCCCAATATCAACACTCATTACTGGCTCTTTAAAGGAAATGAACTCGAGAACAACCTGTATAAGCTCTTAGCCTACTTATTATGCAATGAAATTTTCTTATATTGATACATACAATTGCTTGTGCATTTTGCCAATCAATCTGAATAAAATGAGTGTTGTTTTAGTTTCACAACGACGTTCAATATATTTGAAATGCCCCCCATTATTACATCAAATAATGATATCAATGTTTAGTCTATAGAACGGATCCAGCTCTTCCGATTGGGTCCGAAAATAGCAATGCAGGGAAAGTAGCATTTGAGTACATTGATTGGTCAGTTGATTCAGGGAAAGTTTGAATGACATCACAGTTAAGTAAGCGTTCAATTGCTATGCATTGTGGGACAGACATAGAAATCCCTGCTTTTTAATTAGCGATTTATAGACCGGAATGTGGAATATCAAGTTCTGAGAAAAACTGGTAATGTTTACTTACGATATTGGCATATATAATAATGCCTATATGCACAGACTTTGTCATCCCATAAACCATTTTCATTTGGTACTAACAGAACACAGTCTTCATGGTTAGTTTCGTGGTTTCTACTGTTGGGGTTCCAGTTTCTATATGTCGAAGCATCTCCTGTAGGTAGAAAAGAAACATGGATAGAGAGTTGAACGCCCATGCCAGTGGTTGCGGTTTCTATCCCTAGCTTGTTCCCATGCCTCTCGAAAAACATCTTTAAACGAATAAATTAAAACTAATTCGAATACACAAAGTTTTACTGAACAAATAGCTGCAACTTAGCACAGTGAAATTTGTATGATTTTTGCAATAGATTTATTTTAATGGTAAATTATTTTTTGGGGGGATGTCAAAAATCTCAACAGTATTGGTCGGAACTCGAAACATTTTTATAAAATTTAAATTTCAAAATATTTTTTATCTTTAAACTGTTACTTTAAACATGTTTACAAAATGCGCTTATCAATTGTGGTATAATAGATGGTAAGTAGTTTTTCTTCAGAGGCAAATACATTAATACAACTCCACGTTTAAGTGTGTTTAAAATGTTGTTGTTTTTTTTAAAAAAATAATTGAAAATGAATAACACATCGCTCAAAATAAATATAAGTCAGAAATTCACCTTATATTTTCTTACATGTTATATTGAAATTAGCTTATTTTCAAAATAAGACCTAACTGAGACATCTTGGCATTTTTTTCTGCTACAACTTTCACTTTTTAACTATCGATCCTATTTATTTCCACCGTTGTGCAGATCCTGAAGATCTGTACCGCAGTAAAACAGCTTGAGTGTGTTCCAAAAAAATATAGCAATGCTATAAATCATATATGTAATACTGTATAATGTAAATAAAATACATATAATAAAAAAAAAAGCTTTGCAGAAAAATAAGTATTTAAAGGAAATGCATTTAAAATGTCATGATACAGTGTACATGTTATTTGCAACCCTCACTTGACATATAAAAATAAAAGACCTTAAAAACAACAGGATATTAAGGCGTTCTTTGAATAATTAAAACATCATACAGATTGTGAATAAAACAAATTATACCAGATCCCCATTGAAACTGCCCTTCGTTGTTTCTATCATGTAACCCGATCCAAATTGGATGGTTGAATGACGTGTGTAGAAGATCGAAAATGAATTTCTGTTGCTCTGCACTTGAAATCTGTAGTAAATGTCCTCCATTGTGATTCCTACAATTGATTTCTGCTTGTATCCATGGGATCCGGTTGTTAATTACTTCGTAACAGACTTTACCGTTGTGTGTAACTATGCTGTTATTGTCCATGCTAACTCTGACATCCATTCGTGGACATAACATCTCTGTTTACAAATACATTGAACCATGTTTGTTTAATAATACAATTTAGGTATATTTCAAACATATTTTCCCTATATATTACATGTTTAATAAATTATGTGACTTGATCAAATAGAAGCATGTAGAAGTACAGAAAAATGTATATTACCAATCTACACCGGCTTTGAATACAATTACCCATTCAAATTTGTAAATTTAATGTTCTATATCATATGCACATATATTACATATGTATTTCATTGTGCTGTATAAACACATATAGTTTATTTATTTTAAATAGTTTTTATGTTAGGCTTTTAGTGTACATGACTTCATTATAACAAGCATGCTCTTCTCATTTTTCTTGTAAATACCGGCTGTGCATATAAGCAAGTGAGTAAGTAAATATTTTATTATAGTGGCATGTGCATGGAATATGTGACAAAGAAACTTGATACAAAAAAATAAATAAGTAGCATCCGGCCCAATGGGCCTATAAATCAAAGTATATACAATGTACACATGAATGTAATGAGTGGCAATAGTTATAAATATTTGTGGCTAGAATTGACTTCAGGAAATCATTCTTATATATTTTGTATAGATGTCTATGAATGAAACGATTTAAAAATTAATTGAGCAAAAAGCACGAGATTTTTTTAATGCGCATACATCCCATCTATCTCACACCTGGGAACGCGAAGCCGTATGGCGATATAAATCAGTAACAAAACCAAAGCTTATCAGCAATTCTAAATTTAACTAATAATTCGTTCGCAATCAAAAAATTACAGAAAAAAACTTCTCCGTACCATAATTAACTCACCTTCTGTAATTGGTTGAGTAGTTAAAGTAGATTTTATCGTCGTCATCGTTGGTGTTGTAGTTTTGATTGTTGTTCTTGCGCTTGTTTTTGGTTCAGGTGTAGTCGTTTCCTTTACTGTCGATGTTATTTCTGTTGTAAATAGTTTCGTCGTTATTGGCGTAGGTGTTGTTGACTTAGTTGTCAGCATAGTTGATGATATAGGCGTAGTTGGTAGCGATGTTGTTGTTGTTCCCATTGATAGCGATGTTGCGAGAATAATCGTTGAAGGCAATGTCGTTGTTGCCCCTGATGTTGATAGTGTTTTTAAGACAGTAGTGGGTGGCGATGTAATTGTTGTTTTCTGTGTTGTAAATTTTGTTAACGCTTCTGATGCATTTGTTATATACACAGGAGTCACTTTTGAAGTTGGATTACTCGATGTAACTGTTGATGAAATAAGTCGATCTTGTGTCGTTAATGTACTTGGTGTCAGTGACTGTGAGGTGCTTGACAGCGATATTTTTGGTACTGTAGTAGAAGACTTCGAACTAGTTGGAAAAGTGGTACCTGTTGTAACTGTGGAAGGTCTAATTGTTGTTGTTTGAGATGTTATATGAAATGTTGATGACCTAGGTCGTTCTTGTGTCGTCAAGGTACTTGGTGTCGGAGACTGTGTTGTGCTTGACACCAAGGTTGTTGGCACTGCAGTAGTAGACTTTGAACTAGTTGGAAAAGTGGTGCTTGTTGTTTCTGTGGAAGGCTTAATTGTTGTTGTTTGAGATGTTAATGTCGTAAGTCGATCTGGTGTTGTCAAGATAATTGATGTGCTTGGTAGCCCTGTTTTTGGTAATGAAATAGTAGCCTTCGAACTAGTAGTAAAAGGGGTGCTTGTCATTTCTGTGGAAGGTTCAGTTGTTGATATAACTGTAACATTGTAATCAAAAGAATAAAATGCACATCCAAAAGCAAACATTTCATTACAAAACACAACCATACAAGTTCAAATAGCCTGTGAATGTTTGCATTACCACTGCTTCAGTTTTTAAAGTGTACTTCTTTCTGTAAAAATATATCTAATTGTGATAAACTTCTATTCTATATTTTTCATTTATTACTATACGTATTATATTCCGTACTTGTTTAATTTCCAAGTATCTATCTTACATACTTAAATCATCAATTGGCGGGTCTCCTGGACATGTTTGGATCTGAACCTGCGCGTCCTTCTCAACATATCCAACCTGGAAAATTACGTTGTATAAATATATATATATGTATATATGTGTATATATAAAACATGATATTTCCCGGAATAGGTATATTAACCCACAATGAAAATTTGACGCTTGCTTAACGGTTGCGTCATTCAAAGTTCCCCTGAAGCAACTGACTAATAAACATGTTCAAATGTGGCTTTCCCAACTTCAGATTCATTGACCAATCAACGTCCTCCTACTATATTGATATAGTAGCATTGTTATCAAAATAATGAAATGTATATCCGAAAAGAGACATTTCATCACAAACAAAACAGAAATTGCTATTTAACGGATCAATCAGGAGAGCTGGGTCCATCCTAAAGACTACGTTGTCTGATAAACAGTATTTTATTTATTTTGAAATCAAGATATAACATTTTAAATATTTAGTGTGACATTTAAATTATATTGTTGGCAACGAAAGAATAATAATAATTTATATGTATCATAAATGAGTTAATCCTCTTTTTCTTCTTGAATAACTTGATTTTTTTCTTGTATTATTTTGACATATATATTTAAAACATCACAAATATCAAATGGTAATGAAATATTACGGTACAAATGACGTACTCAAATGAATAGCTTAAAGACGGGGAATGACACCATTTAGTGAACTGCATTTTCCCCCCCTGTTCAAATTACGCTTTATTTTAAATTTTGAAAATTTCCTATTTACGAAAATAACTTCGCCGATAGTACGGCATATAAAAAATGCAAGTACTTATAATAATTAATAAAATATTAGCAATGCAGATCACTTTCTTTGTAAGTCATGTACATGTACATTATATTCTAAATTGGATTGTTATTCATGAGATTATAAAAAAGTAGAAAGAGGAAATATGACTAATTCTTTTCCTATTCATCGAGGTGTTAGGCAAGACTGCCCTCTGTCTCCATATTTATTTATTACTTGTATTGATCTGCTTTCTTATGATATATCAATAAATCCTAATATAAAAGGGATAACCATAGCCGGGAAAGAATTTAAAAATACTATTTTTGCTGATGACTCTACGTTTCTTACTGATGATTCTAAGAAATCGTTCGAAACCCTTATATATACTTTGGATGAGTATAGCAACGTTTCTGGTTTGAAGCTTGACATCTCTAAATGTAACGTTTTAAGGGCAGGATCATTGAAAAAATACCCAAGTAAAATATATGGAAGATAATATTTTTAACTGATCCTCCGAACAAGAAAAAGCACTTGGAATGGTTTTCTGCACAAAATAAAGTGACCTGTTTAAATTAAGTTTACTACCAAAAATTGAGTCATTCAAAATTTAAAGAGCTGGCAAGCCAGAAAATTTACACTTCTTGGAAAAATTACCGTCGTCAAATCTTTTGCACTTCCAAAATTAATATATTCACTTACTGATTGCCAAGCCCTTCAAATTACATGATAGCTGAACTATCTGATATAATATTTAAATTTATTTGGGACACCCTATAAAGTTAAAAAATCAACAATAATAATAATTATGAAAAAGGAGGATTAAAAATGATTGATTTAATAAAATTTGTTCATTCTCTTAAAGCAAGTTGAATAAAATGCTTACTCGATGAAAATATCGGGCCATGGAAACATAATTATATTCTTCAACTACAAAAATTTGGTGGCACATTCATATTCAAATGCAATCTAAAATTGGAAGACATACAAAAATTATTTCCGAAAAATGTATTCATTCAAATTTTACTTGTTGCATGGGGAAACTGAATGAAGCAAATGATAGAAAGATGGTTGGAAAGTCAGTTATATGGAATAACTCTGATTTAAATGTGAACAATACTCCTTTTTTTTTAAATAAAAAATGGTTTGACAAAGGAATTAAGTATTTTGAACATATATTTGACTACAGAATTGAACAATTCTACTCCTTTGATTTTTTTTCATTTCTAGTATACCAAGCACACTGAAAACCAAACTTAGCAACGAACAAATAAATGTTATAAACACAAACGACATGATCAATAAATTAAAACAAAAGCACATGTGAATAAACTATTATACAACCATCTGCTAAATAATGAAAAACATGATAATATTATCCAGCAACAAAAATGGACGGAACTCTTTGTAAATGGAACATGAAATATGGAGTGAAATATACTATGTGCCTATAGTTTCAACAACTCATACAAAATTAAGAAACTTCCAATACAAATATATTATTAGAATTGTAGCAACAAACACGAAACTGTTTAAATATAAAATGGTGTGTTCAAACTTATGTGATTTTTGTAACATGGACATAGAGACAGTAAATAATTTATTCTGGGAATGCCCTATTACACAACACTTTGGGTCAAACTTAAAAATGTTATTAACAAATATGAACACTTCCATAGAACTCAATCTAAAAATTATTGCCTTCGGTGTTCTTTGAAATCATAAACACAAAAATGCCTTGAACTTCATTATTATTTGTGCAAAGTATTATATATATACAAACAAATGTAAGACAACCATTCCAAGCTGCGCCAGCTGTCAATTTTACCTTAAAAATCAAATTGAAATTGAAAAAGAAATAGCTTTGAAATACAATAAATTTAACTATTTTACAAATAAATGGAGATTTTTCTAACTTAAACATTCAACTATACGCGTATGTCTGCTAACACTTTCCTTTCTGTTCTCTTTATTCTTGTATAGTCTTCTTTTACTTCAAAATTTTATCTTTCATATAGTAGATAGAATAAAATTTACACTTCTTATAGACAAGAAAATATGTATTGAAAAATATTATTTACTATTCTCTTTTTTCTTTAAACAAAAAAAAAAGATATATGCTATTTTGTGTTATGTAAATGAATATATGTGTGTATTATTACATTATTTGCACTATGTAATATATGACTGAATAAAATATATTTAACTGAGAAAAAATATCCTAAAACTAGGATACAACTTAAATAAACATGTAAGATCTTAAGAATGTATCTATTCCTGTTGAATATAAAGCTATCATTCCTGTACTAGATTGTACTTCTCCTGGTGATTATATTGTTACAGATATTTCTTGACAAAATAAAATACTATATTCTAAGAAATGTTATAGTATAGAATTACTATCATAAGAAAAGTAACGAATCTAAGCATTCTCCTTTCTATTTCTGTATATCTGTATACAAGCCAGAAAATACAGCAAATCAGATAGTTGTATGTCCAATTAGTGGCAGAATGTCACAAGACAAAACAGCCTCAATCAACAATACACAAAGTAATAGCAAACATTTAAAAAATTACTTGGTAGTATATAACTTAATGAAGAAATTAAAATAAACACGAGTATGTTGTATTTGATAATGAGTTTATATGTAATATACAGTCAAACCTGTGTAAGTGGTCACCTCTATTAAGCAGTCACTTGTTTTAAACAGCCACATTTACTATTCCCCATTGTTATGCTTTCAGTGCAGATTAACCTGTATTGAGCAACAATCTGTCTTAAGAGGCCACTTTTGCTCCTTCCCTTGATTGGCTGCTTAAGACAGGTTTGAGTGTACAACACTCCACACAAGAAGTACCTGCTTAAGCAATATACTTCTTAAGGTTCATAATAGGTCACCTGGATTAAGTGATATTTCGTCAACACGAGAGTTCGTAAATGAATTTACACAAGCATATTTTTCATTACATTGTAGATTAAAATAAAAATTAACAAACTCATATTGGAAAAATATCAGTAAATCTAGTTGACCGATTAGGAAAATTCGGTGTTAAACTGTTGTGTTGGCAATTTTGAGCGTCAAACTGTTACAATCATCGTGAAGCATACACAAAACGAGAAGTCGCTTTCGATAAAGAAGCCCGGGAACGTGTACAAAGTGAAAATCGTATTCAACTGGAACTCAACCTTTGGTTCTTAATAGTTGGTATTGTCTTTTGTATTTTATTACAACAGTGTCGGTACGTTATTGACGTGAATGTAAATTGATATATCAGTCATGATAAAAAATACGAATATGCAAATTGAACAGAGTAAAATATAATGGGTCGATATAACTGATTGAAAGTAAAACGACAAGTTTTTGTCATTTATGGTTAACCACAAAACAGTACATGTTGACTAAAAGGTTAACGGAAAAAAATGTTGTTTTTAAGTATTGCTTCAATTGTTTAATTTGAAACGAACGGAAATATACCTAAATAAAATGGGAAAAAGTGTAATTTATCAATATTTAGTTTTGTTACTGACCAAATCATGGCGATGTATACTTGGTTATGATCATTCTGTGATTGATATCATTGTTTATATATGTGAATATTGCCTTCTTTTACACCTTCAGTTGGATGTATATTACTTTATCATAGTAGGGAAAATAAAAGGGCAATTGCTCCGTGGAAATACATTTATATTACACGAGATGCATTTCAGGGGTTCGTTTCACCAACATTTGAAAGTTTTAAGATTTCCGTAAAAACAAAATGTTACTTCCGCAGTATTTATGGAAATGGAATCAAATATATATCTAAAAAGCACTTCACGTGTAAATCAAATTTAGTAACATTTTGATATAGATATCTACTTGTGTGTTTCAAATATGATCATTGAATGTTTTTTCCTGTTGACGGAAAAGTAAAACTTGGTACCTGGTGTTCAAATGCCACTGCAATCCATCCACTGTCAGGTGTTTGCACCGGAAACACTTGTTTACAATCGAACTCATATAAATACCCAATGGTGGATTTCAAGTCCTTAAAAGAGAATCACTTATACTGAATTTCTTTTCATAGGAACTACTTTTATTCATCGCATTTAGGCAAGTGTAGTCTATCAAGTTAAGATTGTTTATAATAATCGCAAAACTGTTTACAGAAACAAGTATGTCACCATATATTTGAACATAATATAAATCTCTCTTATTTGAGAAAATCTAGGAAATACGAAACGAATATTGGATGAGCTTGAAGGTGGACATGGTTTAATAGCTTTCACCATTATCTGATTTAATGTATACATGTTCTAACGTCAAATTGTTTTATAAGATAAATATTGAATGGTAATGAACAAGCAAATACTATAAAATATACCATAGTTACACATATGTTTGGAATATAATGTAGCCTTGTTAGAACTTAGCATACTTCGATATGTTACATTACAATAGTTTATCATTCAAATTGATATTTACCCAGTTATTGATCCGATGTTTTTGTATGAGGCTACCGATCGTTGACCTCTGGCCAATATGACTGCATGAGACTCATTGAACGATAAGGTATTGTACATTAATAATCAAGTCCAAGGCTGGGTTCAGCACCGTTTAACATGCTTACTCTATTTATAAATGCAACCGGTGTCTAAACGAACGAAAAGTACTCGAAAATCGGACTACATCGGTAATGTCCTTCCATTTCTCATTAAGTCACGTGATTAAACATTTTTTTTCTGTAAGCAAACGTTTAAAGCGAATATAGTGTTCCGTTAACTTCTTTTTGCAAACAAGCGAACTGAACGCAGCCCTGGCAGTCGTATTATCCCAGTTTCGGACGTACTGGTAATCGTTTTGTTTCATACTGGTCTAGGTGTGTATATATATTTGCCCAGTTGGTGTCCAAAAAATCCCAACATTTTCGCGATGATAAGGTTATTGCAATATAGAGTAGGTATCTAGTACTTACTGTTGCCATGACGCTGAGTTCAACGTGATAATTGCATAGACACGAATATCGACATGCCACAACACCGAGTAGCGAGGTTACAAGGAATACAACAGCGTTCGTCATTTTTATACTTTCTGTATGCATATAAATAATGTATTAAGGTCAATTCAACTATTTTTTGAATTTGTAAAGAGGCAATACAATGTATATTAAGATGAAAAGACTTGTGACATATATACAACATATGATCTACCTATGCTTGGCTTTTATTACCCAGGAAGACATCAAGCGAAATGTTTAAAAGTTGCATGAGTTTGTTTCAGAATCAATATAAAACAACTAAAAATACATGAAAAATGCATATAATTTGTACTGGTAGTATACAAGTAGCCATCTTGCGAGGCTTTTGTAAGTTGCAAGCATTTTATCACAATCGATGTAAATACAATATAAAGATTTAAGAAAATATGTAAGAAAACTTTTAATTTAAGAAAACTTTATAGTTCTACCTTCGGTAATAATTTCATTATGATCTGCCAGTTATAATGCAACGTTAGAATGCAATACAACATAATGCTTAATACACCTACATATCAATTATTTTATCAGTTATTTAATAGTGATGAAAGAACAGTCTTGTATCAAAGTTTATATACTTCCCTCCCAAACTCAGAATAGACCGTATATAAAGGTTGGATAAACAACAAGTTAAATTTGCAGACCAAATTATGTAATATATTAATGTAAATTTTAGCAAAACTGTTAGATTTTGATATATATTTAAAATTATATTATTACTTAAAACATATTGACGTTTTACTCGTTTTGTGCGTTGTGGTATATAAAACATTATGTATGTCGTATTTGTTGAACAATTTGTAATATATGCTGGAGGCCTACATTGCTTAGTACAGAATTGCCATTGTTATAGTCATTGTCATTATTGATGAAATACAAACATTTGGTAATATATCTTTGTATTTCGTGTCTATCATCATTGAAATCTCTAAAGACTTAAATAATAATTATATCAAAATAACGTTTAACTTAATGGTTTACTGATATAAACAATGATTTTCTATTTTTATGATATAATACAACGAAATATATCAGTATACATACAATTTGTTAATTCAATAGTAAAGTAACAATTTGTTACCATATATGTATCACGGAATCCTTGGTTGTTACTCTTAACAAGTCTATACACAGATATATCTGTTTGAGTTTATCTATGTAAGTCATTATCTGGGACATTAGTTATCAAAAGTTAACAAATACGGTCAATATGTTTAAGCATAAAGCAATCTCCTTTCTTGTATGAAATTAGGATCAAACTACCATGAAAATACCGAAATATTATACAATATCTATGTTGATGCTGGTTCCACCCAAACACATCATATGACATACATTTAGTTACGAAATAATTCACGTTTTTATGTCAGCTACGTTTACTTCAATTGTCCTGTATGAGTTTACATTTATCTTTGTATCGTCTGATGGTGATTCAATATCAATATTACCAAAGAATCAACTGATATACACATTTAGTTATGAAATAATTAAAAAGTCATGTTTTTAAGTAAGTTTAACCGAATGTTCAGTTTATTTCATTATCCTGTATGATTGATTGATTGATTGATTGAATATTTAGCGTCATTTTTATGCCATCGAGGGCTAACAGACGATCAGTAAACCTAACAACTGTTTCCTGGGATTAACCAGTACTCGAGCACACCCCATCTCCGCAAGTAACTGATAACTTTCCCACTTGAATCAGCGGTGAGAGACGAATGCTATTGAGACACAATGTCGTATATCAATCATCACGGAAACTGTTGCCGGGCAGGGATTCGAACTCACGACCCCTTGATTGATAGCCAGACGCGTAACCGACTGAGCTAATCGGATCCGACTTGTCCTGTATGAGTATACATTTATCTTTTTCTATCAAGATTCATGAACCTGGTCTTTGAGATATCGTAAAGGTCGCATCCATCGATTTTGGATATTTTAAGTATTGTATTGTTATTGTTTATATATTTCCCTCAATTGCCAAAATAAGCAACATTACTTTGTACCGTCTCTTTGAATTAAGACGACCCCAACGTGAACGTTAGATGTTGTAACTGTTCTGTAAGTATCACTTTCTATAGGTGGATAATACCTGATTGGTCAGTTACAAGAAAAGTGGAGAAACGTCGCAGTGTAGTGTCTTGCCACTGACCGTTACAAGGGGATTCGATGTTATCTAATGACTACTTACCTCTCAGTGTTAATGTCGTGGATTCGAGTCCCGCTCGGTCCAAAAACAACTTTTGAGAGAAGGTATGTCAGTTACATGCACAATTGTGATATTTTACTCGGATTTATTTAAAGCGCCACTGATAAATCTAGATTTGCTATGTATAATTTGTCAAATGTTTAAGACGGCGTTTACCAATCGAATCATTATTTGTTCATTTGTTTCCTTAGTAAATTGAGTTTTATATAAATATGTACACTATACATTGTCACGTGATACTTGTACGCTGTGTATTGCATGTGTCTTGATTATATGAACTTATGCTGCTCTGGTCGCACGGCTTTTAATGTGTTGTAGTCTCAAATAAATATACACGTATTTACAGCAACTTTACAGAACAATACATATTACAACAGTTTTAACTTGTAAATAATATACATAAACTATACATTTCTTTCCTTATTTTTAACTGATATGTTAACATACGATACTAGTAGTGTACTATCAAGTAAGTTAATGATTGATAAAGCCAGACCGCCGTTTAAGATTATATCCTACTTTACATCGCCTTTGCTTGATATTGTCGTTATATTAATTATATGTTTTATACCATTCTATTTTTTATCATGTCACTGCATTAATTTCTGTTGATAAACTGCCTGACTGAAAAACAAACGTTTATCACGTCATTGCAAGTTTATCAGGCACATGACGTCATTATGTTTACTTCATGACGTCATTATCAATAATTATACATTTTAACCTGAACTGAACTACATGTACTTTTTACCCTTCCTAAAATGAATAAAAACAAACTAAAATTTTGACATGATGAATAGAATACCATGTAAGTGTCTAATATTATCAACTTTATCAGGCTCGGCACGAAAAAATCAAAGACTCGGCAGCCTCGTCCTGTTTTTTTCTAAACCTCACCTGATAAAATATCAGACACTAATATGGTATTCTCTATATCTCTACCACCTTTATTGATATAAGAATATAGCTTACACTCACATATATCGATTATTTTACCAAATTGATAACAGAAACCACCGGAAACAAAAGACTCCCTTGAAGCACAGAACGTCAGTAATGAATATAGAAGATACAATTCTATTTAGTCCATGAGGTGTATTGATATGTTGAACATCCCTCTCGCCCTCTAGTACTTTATTGAACTGCATTATTCTATTCAAAATAGACATAGCATGATGTCTATGCAAATTCCTATACAATTATGCTATATTATGAAGCAGAAATATGTATAGTTTTAACAAATATATAAAAATCACCACATAATTTCATTTTCTTTAACGTCACTGATTTCAATATTCAACACATTTTCAAGGTTCATCGTATGTGCCTTCAATAGGTTCAAGGGTTCAAATATAATTATGTATTATGTCTAATTAATCTTAACTACAATGATAATTATAAATTGGTTTTGTTCCAAATTGAATTTAATATTTATATTCAAATTACTATTGTATTAGCTTTGGTATCCCTGAAAAAGTCAATTTTATATGGCATGAATAATACAAAATAAGATATGGAACAGAAAGCAACGATTATTTTTGTGTGATTTAAAGTGCCTCTTGACCTAATTTAAAACTTATCTACTTAACTATATTCGTGATAGAAATACATCATTTTATTTTTGGGTTGTGCACCATTTAGTAATGTTGGTTTGGCTTAAGGATTGTGGTAATCATATTGTCCCTGTTATTGACCTGCAGGCTAATGTGAAATTCCTTTACAAGGTCGTAGACACGAATTTGGTATTGGTGCGTCTAAATATTTTAGAATATTTAAATTATTACAAATTTATAAAAAAGGGAAATCATTGGTGTAGCGTACAAAATAAATGGGAAAAATGGAATTTAGCTAAGAATGTAAAAAAAAGTTCTGAAATTATGTCTCACCCGAATCTACGCCTAATACTTAACCAATAAAGAATCCCTTAATACAATAATGTATATCTAATATTATTATAACCGAGTTACATTATGAAACCATACATACTGTACATAAATACGATATAAACTACACACTTATGCCCCATTTCCCCACGGGGACATGATTTGTACGCTTAAAAAAAGTACAATGTAATTTTGTTTTTCAAAATGGTTCATAGTAGTTGTGACTTCTTGCTGCAGATAAGTAGAGCAAAAGCTGGCATAGCATATACTGCAATAAAACATCACAGGTGTTAAAAATAACTTTTATAGAATTTCAACATATATGTATGCACGTATTTATGAGCATTTGAGGACTTTTTTTTTAAATCTGAGTGTGTCACTGTACCCTCTTTATAAAAACTAAGCTTGTCAACCTACAAGTTATTGTGCATTTCCATGTTGTTTTACATCCCTGCTATGAAAAAAAGTACTCAAAAAGTATATGTGAAATTGCCTTTACAGTTGAAATCCTAGAGCTTATTTTATATGAAACAAAGAACAAAATTCAACTGAGTAGCGAGACCTATACAGACGTGTGTAAAGGAAGGCCATTGGCAATGTCCTTATCTGCTAACATAAATGTTATCGCAGTCAGCACATCTGAGGAATAAACACTGACCAAGTTAAAAGTTTCAACTGATAGCGCTCGAGTTTAACTGTTGAATACAAGGAAATATGTAAGTAACATTGTCTTCAATTAATAAGTTCAATTAAAGATTGATTTATAATGATATATGATATATTAAGATATATACAGTTGTTTTAGTACCTGAGTTTAACTGTTAAATACAAGAAAATATGCAAGAAACATTGATAATTTCAATTTAAGATTGATTTATCATTATATATGATATACTGAGATATAATGTTATTTCAGCCTCAGAATGTTTTTATGTTCAAGTATTATATGACATATTGGCGCATTTGTTGAAATTTCATTTATTTATTGGTCTAATAAATACTTTATTTTTCAGCTGTAATAGCTCATTGTTTGAGATAATGTTCCATATCCAAAGCAATATATGCATAAAGATACATGTAACATTAAATATCACTTTCATTCCACATTCTACTCCTATATTTATATTCTTGTGATATCTTTGACTATTAGCATATACAAAAGAGGTGTTTGGATTCTAAACTATGTGCATTGTTCATTTTGTTGATACTTCATTTTCTTTTAAATGTTTAAAATGTTATGCAACCAACTGGCAGGATTAAGTTCGGTTGGACATTATAATTATCTATCTGCAATAGACTAATGAAACAGGCCAATGTTTTCTATTAAAAATTCAATTTTTTATCATTTTTATCTCAAATTTCAAAATTTTAGTAACACAAAGAAATTGATCATTTGGACACCTTTTCATTCAAGTATTATATCAATACTATGATGTATTAATTAATATTTTATATTATGTTTTGTATGTTAATTGTTCTTGTTATCAATCCTTCAATGGAAAGTTCAGTGATTGTACTGAACTGATATTCAATTTGATAAAACATTAATTTATTTAATAGAAACAGATCCAACAAACATTGAATATGAATGTTGATAAGACTACAGAATATAAAATAGTTTATTTCACTTCAGGATCACTTCAGGATCATTTTAGGATTTACATTTAAATCTGAAAAAAAAACACCCCAGAAATGAATTGTACGAAAAACGGCAGTCAAACTTTTAAGGTAATCTAAACTGAAATATTGACATTATATATATTACATATAGCAGTTGATTTATTTTATTTTAATTAAAAGTTTACTGATGAAAAAAAAGTAAATATATATTTTGCTTTAGGTTAACGCAGTACATATTTGTTTCTATGCAATTTCAGGACATATATATCCACTGTGCTAGTGGTCCTTGGTTCACTGCTAGCATTGGTGCGCTGTGAGTTTGATTGCGTTTGTAACTATGATGTAGAAAAGGGCGTCTTTGGGGCGGTAAGTTGTGTTTAAAGCTGTTCCTCTTTTATGGATATACACATAGTTTCGATAAAATGAATAAAAGCATTTACTTTAGAAATGTTTGTTGCAACACTTAGAGTAACACAATCCCTTAGTGTAACAAAATCGTTTTTTGTTACATAACCACAACCTTTAGTATTATAAAATGGGTTTAATTGCACTAAGGGTTACGGTTGCGACTCTTAATGTAACAGTTGTTGTTACACTTAGCGTATATTTTGTACATGTGTTGACATTTGATTATAAAACTGGTTGACTTGGTGTAAAATTATTTTCGGAGTAGAAATGCTTTTAACTCTGCTATGAATGGTAGCATATACTGTTTTCCTTGTTTGTCCGTCTGTCCGTCTCTTCTGTTGCGTAGTGTTTCCATTAGGCCGATGACATATCAACTTTACAGACATTATTTTATCTAAATGTTATCATAGTATAAAACAAAATATGTTCGTGATTTTTATTTATAATTACAATTTATATTATGTCAAGATCATTGATACTACAAATAGAATAATGCTATCCTAGTAGTAGCGTTATATTAAATTGTCAGAAAAGGACTACTCATATTATTTAGGGGATTGGGGTCGGGGTTTTGGGAAAAAGAGGTCAAGATCACTTTTACCAAAATTAGAACAATGCATAAACACTGCTATTCGTCATTCATCAATTATTTTATCTTTATCTCAGATTTTAACTCATGAAAGAGATATAGCCTCTGAGACAGAATCAGTTTCCCATGACCAACACGGTCAGGCAGACTATGAGACCCTTCTGCGCTATTAGTGCTCTAGTTTGTTTTTGGTTTTAACGCCATGCTTCATTTTATTACCATTACAGCAGTACATTACAAAAGCATTATCTCAAAGGCATACTGAAGTCGAAATATATTATCAATATTAGTGTGCCCTTTCTAGGGACATTTTGTGATAATTGACTATTATTAATAAATTTATCACCTAGTGTTTGAAAACGTGACAATTTTGGAAGGAAATTGGGCACTTATCATCTCAAACTCTTGTCAAAAAACGTCAATAAAATAAGTTTTTGTTACAATAAGTATTATTTATAACCGCAACCTTTAGTGTAACAAAATAAGTTTTATATGGATGTGACATGGTGAAGAAAATCTTGTTCCGACGATAAGTGCATTTATTTTGAAAACCCAAAAAGTGATAATGTTCGCAAATTGAACCGATTTTCTGTTTTTTTCACATTACATATATGTGCTTATATGTAATAGCAAGTTACTCTTACGCATAACAATTTTATTCATCAGAATGTTGTGTTTTCAATTGACAAAAATGTATTTTTCTGGACATTGAGTGGTCAATTTATTGTGAAATAAATACTAAAAATTTGAGATTAAATAAACATTAAATATGAAGAAATACAAAGAAAACTGCAGATACAAAACAATTTCCGTTTTTTCGTCGAGATTAAGTTTCATTTAAATTAAATGAAAATTAAGGCTGGTAGAAAGATGATGGTACGTACGGAATGACAGGTTGACGGACGGTAAGACAGACAGACGGATGAAATTGTTAGCACTTTTCCCTCCATTACCAGACGTTGCCATAAACAACACGTTACAATTTTAAACACATAAATTGTATAAATTGTGTAATTTGCCATTAAACGTAGAGATATTACGGAAAAGATGAAATTATGTTATATATGGCAACAATACGTAATATATTGCACCTTAGTGTAACAAAATATGTTTGTTACACTAAGGGTTGCGATTATGAACCCTAGTGTAACAAAAAATAATAGACTTGCTACAGATTAATTTTATAGAGCCAGTGTTGAAAAAAATAGGGATAAAGTAAAAAAGTAATCACATATACACTCTTAAACTATTAAAGGCCAAATAGTAAGTCCTCAAAGTAAAGTACCATGCGACATCCTATAATACAATATTTTGTTTGCAATTTTAATAACTCTTTATCTATAAGCACATACATATGATTCTAATTGAATATTTGATTGTGCGAACATTTTGCCCGATAAAGTTTAAGCACTTTTCTATTGCATGTTATATATGTTGCATTCTATTTTACAGGACAAAACCACGACGATTGGTTACATGTACGAGTTTGATTGTAAGCCATATGTTGAAAGCCCAACATCCGGTGACACATGGGTGACAGTAGCTTTTGAGCATCAGGTGATACTTCAAATATTTCAATTTAAAATGATGACAAATTCAAACAAACACATTAATTAACAAAGCTCAAAATGTTTATTTTTGAGAGCGACAAATCTCCAGCAAATTACAACTCCATCGAAATGGTATCTGCTTTAAAATGATTAATTCAATAAAATTGACATGATGCGGGCTGCTAATAAAACAAGTCGATTATCCAATCAGCGATCGATATTGGTTGCTATTTCGCCATTTTCCTTAGACAATAAACTATACTTGAGTTAACCTACATTGTATTTATTCAGACAAACAATGACGCGTGGCCAGTGGGCGAAGCGATAATAATCCTCACGTTAGGTCAATTTTGTCCAAGTGCGGGAGCCTAATTATGCTACGTGTTAGATGCAAAATATATCTAGGACGTAACGTAAAAATGTTCTATGTGATTATATAACAGTTATAGCATCTTATATCATCTTATTTAAAACTATTATTATATAAATACAAAGTAAAAATATGAGAAGTCTTGGTGCTTAAGAATAACGTTTGGGCTAGAGCTGAGCATTGTTTCATGCATACTTTCTTTGGTTTGAAGTTTGTGAGTTTGAAACAATTTTCTAACATAAGCTGTTTATGCATGTTACCTGAACAGTTGATTTTCACCATATAAAATAGTGTTTAACTAGAGTTACATGTAGTCCAACAGTACAGTGTTTTGAAACATTATACTGTATATAGATACTACGTTTGATCATTTATGTGTATTATTTCCAAATATTAGAATTATTTCATTTTTTGTTTGAAATTGAAGAATCATGAAAAAGAAGCCTTAGAAAAATTTGTATATCATATAGCTTGAACAGAATTGTTTGACATGGTCTTAAGCTATGCTGTTTCACAGCTTAATCCAGTGACGACACAGTCGCCTTACAGATCATCCCGTATTTAGTTCAAGATACTTGACCAAACATCTTGACAAATGGCAAACATTGAACAAAGGTGATAGCATAGTCTGAATTGGAATGATCCATAGAATAACCGCCAATAGAGAGTTAAACCCTAAGTAAAAGCAGGAGCCCAACACATATATATTTATCCTATCACCACTTGATGGAAGTTATTATACCTTGCCACTAAAGATACGATCGAAACATGCTATACAGATACGTTAATTGTATTCAAAATTGACATCTAATCAAAGCTATAAAAATGCTATTGATGCTAGTTGTTTGATGGTTTAGCTCCTTTGATGCGGTTTTGTTATTTACCATTACTCTGTTGGTTAATTTGCAATTACGTCTGTATAGTTCTATTGTCTGTGCTACAATAAGTTATAATTCGATGATATGTGTATTTTGGTGGAGGATGTTTTTCTTCGATGTAATGCCTCATATTATCTGACATAGTTGGACTCAGTCCGTAACGCTTCTGACAGTTAATCCAGTGGTCGTGAGTCCGAGTCTCCGCCTGGTCACAGTATATAGGACGAATGGCCATGAACTCAGTTACATGGCTATTGATATACCACCTCTTAATATGTTCAGACAATAATTATTGACTTGCAACGATCAGATGTGTTTGTACACCGCCTAACGAACCCCAGGGACAATGATAAGGTGTGCTGACGCCTTTAAATAACTAAAATACTGTTATAAAGACGCAAAATTAAAAATTAAAACCAAGAATGTATTAACGAACTAACGAATGGACGACCAAACGAAAACACACACAAACAAATAAATAAATGTCACCCTAAACAACTTGTTTTCACGACTGTAATTTTGTATTCCATCTGTAAGCTCACATATTCTGACACATGGTGATGCTAGGATGCGTGAGGAATGTTGCATGTTTCACTACCGCTCATGGACTAAGTTAATAAAATCAATTATGTAGGTTAATAGTTTGAACATGATTTTATTTCAATATTGAGCAATCTTACATATGCGTATGTTAGATGTATTGCTTTATATATAAAATGATTAATGATTATCATTAAAGGTAAGAAATGAAAAGCAATACAGTAACTGCTTTGTGTTTTGATAATATAATTTTAATTATCTTTGAATAAAAAATAGGCATGTATATGTATAGTTTATTAAAAATGGAATATATCCTATTTTAGTTGGGTTATATACAGAAGAACGGCCAGGTCAGTATGCAGACGTGCCCAGGCGACCCGCCAGTAGAAGATATATGCAAGTATTGACCAATAAACCGACACACAATTTCAATAGTTTATTATTTTAGTATAATGCCAAAATTGAGTATGAATTTTTCAACAATTTGTTTGTTTCATAAAAATGGTCGCTGTGCTTGATAGCATGTGTTTTATGATTATATATTAGATACATGGTCATTTGTTATATGCTACTTTTACTTGGTAAAATAATTATGCATAGTAAATTGTCTGTGAATGAACCATCAAATAAGATACAGATGAAGCCCAAAACCTCAATACTGTTTGCAAATAAGTTTATTAAAATGATATTATTTTTCACTATTTCTTTGGTTGTGGGTTTGATTCCTGCTAATTAAAATTATATTATAGTATTTGGTTGAACAACTGATTCTATTCAGATTTATTTTAATTTCTTCACAAACAAAACTAGCTTTATATATCTGGTTGTAACTGGTTATGTTAAATAATGGCGTTAAACCTATTTCAAATTAAATATACAGGCATATAAACAAACAAGGTAACGTTCATTAAAAACATGTTCTTATATTATAATATACTATTATTACAGTAACCACAACGCCATCTCCACCAAGTTCGACGACTTCTCAAAAACCAACAACTGCTATGCCTTCTTCCACACAACGGTCTACTACACAACCAACAACGATGCCATCGACATCTACAGCTTCAACGACCAAACTGCCACCCTCTACATCAACATCAACAACAACACCGACGCCAAAAACTTCAACCGCAACCACAATAACAACGAAAACAACAACAAAAGCAACAACAACAACTGCACGACCTTTAACAACTGCAACACCATCCCAAACCACGAGCACCCCGATACCAACTACTACTTCTACGACAACACCAGTTCCTACAACAACTACAACAACATCTAGACCTACAACACCAACAACAACAACAACAACAGCAACAACAACACCTAAAACAACACAAGGACCAGTCACGACGACCAGCCAACCAAACACACATGTTGCTACAGGTATAAAGATACTTACATACAGTTTACACTAATTCTCATATTCAAAATATCACATTAATTTGCTATATCAGAATGTTTTTATTATGTCACATACAATCAACAGTCTAATTTTCAAGTGGTTTAAGTGGTTTAAAGTTGAAATAATAGCGAGGGTAGGTTTCATCTTTTGTTTTCTTTTTTCATGTTAATTGAAACAACATTTAAAATTGTAAGATATGCCATGCTTTTAAAAAATGCCAATTTCAATGGCTGGACAGGGGTCAACAGTGCTGACGCGGTTACTAAGAACGCGAATTGGACAAAGTCATTACGAGTTAATAGTTAAGTGTTCAGGCTCACAATTTAAAGTGACTATTCGTAATTATATTTTATTGTTAATGTAAGTGGGTTTGTAGCCATAGTGATTTAATGCATTGATTTATTTTAAGTGGTAGTGACGATACGTTTTATGGAAACACCATTTGTTTTTCTCTTTTCCGTTTAATGTGCATCAAAATATATACTATTTACAGCCCTCCAGTAAAAAATGATTTGGTTTGCGGACATTTGCAACCACAGCAACAATGCTTAAATATGGGGATCGATTTCGGCAGCGAATATGCTTAACTCCGACGTTATGTGTAAATGTGGGCTTGCTGTTACTTTGCTTAAAGACGGCGGTTGACGTGGTTTCGTTTGAACCGTTCACGTTTGAATAATACAGTTTGTGTTTTGTTTGGCTTCTTATGTTCATGTTTAAAAACAGTGGTTTTTGCACCATGCTTAAAGAAAGGTAATATCGGTAAAATTCACCGTAATCTATTTTTACATATACTGCTTCATTTGTAAACAATTGTCTGGTGCCGCATTTGTAAAAATAATAGTGCAGCAAGGCTAGCTTATGTTTATACTACGTGTACCTTATTGGCCGAGGTTAAGTTTGCACGTTAACTAGTTTTAAGCTCGCCATTCACGTTCTATATTTATGATGAAGTGGTGGCCGTTTTGTTTGAATTCAAGGTCTCCCTGAACATAGGATTTCTCATATACGTTATACTGACACCGTTGCTGACCAACATTTTGAATAGTATCTATTTCCTGAACGACGATAAACGACCACGATACCAAAATAACATCATTGGAACGATTCGGCCGGATATGGGATAAACAGTCTTTCTCTAATTAATTTTTGAGTGAATTGGTATTATCAAGAATAGAATGAAATGAATAATTTACATACATCATAAAATAATTAAACATGTAGTTGGTATCCTTTGTTAATTAAAATGTTCAAATTACAGGAAATCTTGGTCTATGTCCTTCAAGCTTAGCACATTATGTGAACATTGACCATGGTAAACTGTTCCAGTATGGCCAAAGTTGCTACGAGATTGTACCACACTTGGCATCCTGGTCACATGCCGAGTTCAACTGCAAGCAAAAAGGTGGCCATTTGTTACACATTGCAAATGCGTCGGAGCAGTCATATATTTACAAGTTGTTGTTATCAACCTTCAACCATCCAGTATGGACCGGCCTTCATGACAGAGACCACGAAGAACATTTTCAATGGACATCTGGCAAGTCATTTGTTTAGTTGATAGTTTGCACGTTTCAGCACATTGACTATGTTTTGTGACTCGTCACTACATTTTGGCGCTGTTTTGTCAATATTCGGATAAAGTGCTGCTTTCACTGAGTGTTGATTATTACAGTCGATGTCAATATGTATTTTTTTTTTAATAATCTGTCTATTGATTAAAATTAAATTGATTAAAAGCTACGTGTAGACAATTATAATATTAAATGTTTTAGTCTATGATTATCCCAAAATGCTATTTTTTTTATTTGAGATAATTGCTAGTTTCAATGCACTATAGTCACAATTTCAATGACTGAACCCCATTTTTCTTAACCATACAATATTAATACAATATGTTAAATACAACAATTTGTTTATCAGTCATACATTTTTTTTAAAAAAAAGGCCAACCAGTGACATTTCTTAATTGGGTTCCGGGACGCAAGGATCCAGTTATGCATCATGATGAAGATTGTGCGGTTGTGGTCCCTTCTCTACATGGCAAATGGGACGATGTTGATTGTGGGGCGGATATACCTGTTCTGGAAGAATATGGCGAAGAACACGGCTTCATTTGTCAATTCCGTAAGATAGACATACATTATTAAAACAAATACAGACTACGCTGAATTTCGTTAAATCAAGTTCCGTAAAATGAACAACAGATATAGTTTGTAAACCAAATACAGACTACGTTCATTCATCTGTATGACGTGGTATTAAAAAACGGTGAAATTAGAAATGCTTCAGGTTAATTAAAGGTTTATTTAGACCATAATGAAAGACGTGTGATAGAAAAAGAGATAAAATGAGATAAAACATGGAGAGATAAGAGAAAGATCGAGAGTGGAAGAGTGGTAGGCTATTACATACATTACAGCAAAACAAAGATGGGACAGCCAAATGACAAACAGAGATATAGCTAAAAGAACAAATAAACTGGTAGCAGATGATAAGATGGTAAACCACATTTAACAACCATTGAAAAAATTATGTTGTGACTCGAATATAAGATTAAATACATGCTTACTTCACCTTGCTCCACATATTTGCTTTTTTTCTAAAATATTTCATTTCTGTAAATTGCATCTTTACAGTTTGTTAACCAGTTGATATAACGCATTATCATTGAACATTTAGTTTAAAGATATTACAAACATATACTTAATTGTACCTTACGTTTCTATATCTATGTATTAATACACCATTTACATTTTTCTTGTTTAATTCAATAGTAACAATTAACAGCGTCAATATCCCCTTGACATCATCGCCGGTCACAGTTGGTCCTTCAACTTACACAGACGGTATTGTTCCAGTCCTTTTCTTAAAACATAGCAACTGTAGTAAAATGTGTAATATTAATACGCGCTCATGCTTTAATTAAACGGTGTTAAAAACTACATTTGTTTATGCGACGCTCCGCCGAGCATAGCATAATTTTCATAATCCAGTTTAAGATAAATCTGATAATATATTTACATGTACACAAATTATCTCATTATTTTGAAACTTGTTACGAGTTACAAATAACATCATTTAACGATAATTGCTAGTGAAAATGTAAAAAGGAAGTGAATGAACGACCAGCAAAATATCATACTTACTTTCATTACCTGGTACCAAACCTATGTTTGTATCCATACTGTTTTGCTTATTTTTTCGGTTTTCTTTTAAATTAAGTACATTTTGCTTTACTCCGTCAACATCGGTTGATTGCAAGTATATGATATGCTTCTTGGCGCATCATTAATTGTCATGTAAAGGACGAGGTTCTAGTACATGTGTAACAGGAAATCTTGGTCATAAAAAATGACATAGATTTATGCAACATGATTAAACCATAAAACTTTGCAAACTGTTATGTTTTTTATTTTAATTATATTTTATTCTTTTAAACATCTTTTCCAACTTTACATATTCCGCTTAGTACAGTACCAATAAAATGTGCATATACAGTGAAAATATGCAATTTTTCAGACATTTATAGTAATTTCATGTAAATATGTTATGATTTTACAGTACAAATCAATCTTACCACATATATTACTCGAAGTGTATCAGACAATAATCCGAATAAATGTCTTTGCATGGCAATAATGCCTTCATCATAAAAACACTATTTAAATTCGAAAACTAGGACAGAATTGGTGGGAAATGAGCTTTTACCTTAATTTTAACGATATTTGGAATCATTCTCAGTATGGTAAAAACATCAAATTAATGAAAAAATATACAAATATTAACAGAATAGATTATATTTAATACAAATACACCAAATACTGCTAAAATCTATTTAAAAAAAATGCAATTTACAGGGACATTATTGAGACTTCGGAAATATCAACTACATCATTGCTGGTATGGTTGGATTCGACAATTGTTTTGAAATAAAGAAGAAGCGTTGTTTGTACGGCTGATTTAGGCAAACGTTTCGTTATTTATATGAGCAATGAAAAGAGTGAGCATATGCAAACCAGTTTAGCTCATCAAAATGCAAGTTTGTCACTATTTGTTTAAGGTGGTAACCTCTATTGTCACTTGTCACATTTGAATATTTAAGATAGTTATGAATGACATTGAAATAGAATGCCATAAAATTGCAAGATCATAGTATTGTTAAGAAACAGAGTTTAATTATGGCATTGTGCTCTCAAGCTACTTGATTGCTTAAATGATTTCTGTTTACTAAAGATCTTTTATTTATACAGGCAATGTCCAACTCTGTCCTCTTAACATCCGATACAGCAGCACGAAAGGTATTCTTGGCCAATACGACCGAGGGTGCTATGAGCTGGTAATAGGTACCAAATATTCGTGGACACATGGAGAGAATTTTTGTTCCATTGGCGGGGGTCATTTAGCACATATAAGTAGTGTACAAGAACAAAATTTCATCCAAAGTTTCCTGACACGACATTATGCTAACCATGCTGTTTGGATAGGTCTACACGACAACTATAATGAGGGTCACTTTGAATGGACATCAGGTATATAAAAGTGTTTATTTGTTTTCAAACAGTATTCGATTGATATAACGGTGGACAGTGCAACGAATGATTGTTATTTTGTTTAAACTTATTTAGATTACTTCGATTACGCAACAATTTAATGCAACTCTCGCACATCACGCTCCTTGGTAGAATCTAACTAAGCATATGCGAAAAAAGGGTATTACTCAAGGACACTACACATAGCCGTGTCTGAGGATCGAACCAATGACCCTCATTGTTTCTTGAATCCTCTATGTAATAAAACAGTTATGGGCCCAAATTCACCAATGAGCTGAGTCTGAGAAATGGACTCGGACTCAAATCTTACACGTTTGTAAAACCCTATCAACATACTATTGTTGGTAATAGATAAAATCATGTAACATTAAACAATCATTGTTGTTTGTTTCAGCAAATGAACATAGTAATTTGCTTGTTTAACACAATTTTTTTGAATCTAATATTTTTGACATTTTGAGTCTGAGATTTAGACCAAGTCTCAAAATATGGACGAATTTGGGTTCTAACTAAAGACGCACATACTCTATTCAAGTCACTTGCTAATTACAAATATATTCAAATGGAAGATGCATGGTTGTATACCAAATTGCATGACCGATCATCAAGGATCTGTATGGCCTTGCGGGTGTTCAAATTCACGACCCCTGAATTGATAGGATGGTGAATAATAAGCACTTGAGACGAGTGCAGTGTTTAATGAAGAAACTATTTACTGTATTATTTGTTTCGAATATTCTCTTTCTCATTGTCTCTCACTAACTCTCTCTATATATTTTCTCTTCCTTTTCATATGTTTGTTTTTTTCTTCTTCGCTATCTCTAGATACCTCTGTATAGATTTCTCTCTATGTCATTACTATTCTATCATCATCCCTTTGTTTCTGTATCTCTTTTTCCATAATGTATATTGCAGGACCGAACATGGCCAGTACTGAGTTTCAGTCTAGACCCTGAAAGGCAGGGTTTATATTTTATGGTGCATGTAACGTTATGTCAGGACAGCATATAGGCTGAAAGTGCGTTTTATAAACGTGTCCTCTCATGATCAAACTCAATAAAATATGGAATCTTAGATCTCATTCCGGGATCCGTTATTCTAGATAATAAAATACCATTACATCCCTGCTAGAGTTGCTTGAGAATGTTGTTGATGTTTTATGGTGTTCAGTCAATTTTACCAAATTTCTCCGTCATATCGCGACTGAATCTACTTGAGACAGTATTCTGAGCGTTTCCACACTGGGGTATCCTGCCACAGGCACATTATGCAGTCCTAGAACTGTCGTCTTAATGTTAAGTGCAAACTAAGGCTTTGGTATGACCCAGCCGGGAATCGAATTCATTCGAATTCCGCATGCGAGGTGGACGGTCTGCCCCCAGACCACCGCTGCTGTCATGTTGCTTAAAAAAAAAAAATTTGATACCAAAATTACTTATGACTGTTTTTTATTACCCTGCAGGGAACGCCGTTAAGTATACAAACTGGCTTCCTGGTCACACAAACAACTTTTTCGACCATAATCAGGAGGATTGTGTCGTGTTTGTACCATACAAAAACGGTATCTGGGACGATATACCGTGTGGAATGTCAAGCATGATGGGCGATATTGGAAATGCATATGCGATTCTCTGCCAGTACCGTAAGTTCCATTATCTCTGTAGGTGTCAAAATGCCATCGATATTCGTCCTATTTCTATACTGACGAAAACTATTTCCAAATACATCAGTCATGCCATCCAAATCCCAAAACGACCGCTTAAACAAAAATAGATATATTTGTATAAATCTTTTTTTGTTTATTGCCGTTATTATGCTAATGGATGTGGTGTCAATGGAGTGATATGTTTGTATACTGTTTTCCTTTAGAAGCATTTAATGTTATTATGTTTGAGATTACCATCATGAATTATAAGTTTATAAAGCATATAAGCATATAAACTGGAGGTATTCACATCGTAAAACGATAAGCCATTCTACACTATTGGTATTCATATCAAGAAAATTTAAGCCTACATATACACTAGAGGGATTCATATCATGAAAAGATAAGCCTGAATATACAATAGGGCTATTCATATCATGTTAAGATAAACCTGCATATACAAAAGGGCTATTTATAAACCTACATATACAGTTGGGCTATTTATATCATGTAAGGATCAACCTACATATACAATAGGCCCATTCATATCATGTGAAGATAAACCTGCATAAACAGTTGGGCTATTTATATCATGTAAAGATAAACCTACACATACAGTTGGGCTATTTATATCATGTAAAGATAAACTTGCATATACAATAGAGCTATTCATATCATGTAAAGATAAACCTGCATATACAGTTGGGCTATTTATATCGTGTAAAGATAAACTTGTATATACAATAGCGCTATTCATATCATGTAAAGATAAACCTGCATATACAATTGGGGTAGTAACACCATGAAAAAATGCATTAGGGGTATTAACATCATGTACAGAAAAGCCTGCATATATACAAAGGGTAGCCTGTATATATACTAGGGGTATCAATACCATGTACAGATAAGCCAGTATATATACTAAGCGTATCAATACCACGTACAGATAAGCCAGTATATATACTAAGCGTATCAATACCATGTACAGATAGACTGTATATATACACACATCAAGTACAGATTAGCATGCATATACATTAGGGGTATCAAAACCATGTACAGATAAGCCTGCATATATACAATGGTTAGCAAAACCATGTACATATAAGCATGTATATATACTAGGGGTATCAACGCCATGTATTGGTAAGCCTTTATATATACTAGGGGTTATTATCAGCATGTAAAGATAAGCCTGTATATATACTAGGGGTATCAATACCATGTACAGTTAACCCTGTATATAAACTAGGGTTATTAAAATCATGTCCAGATAAGCCTGTATCAATACCATGTACAGATGAGCCTGAATATATATTAGGGGTATCAGTACCATATACAGATAAGCCTGTAAATATACTAGGGGTATCAATACCATGTACAGATAAGCCTGTATATATACTAAGGATAACAATACCATGTACTGTTAAGCCAGCATATATACTAGGAGTATCAATACCATGTACAGATGAGAATTTATATATACTTGGGGTATCAAAACCATGCACAGTTAAGCCTGTATATATACTAAGGGTATCAATACTATTTACAGGTAGGCCTGTATAGATACTAAGGGTATAAATATCATGTACTGTGAAGCCTGTATATATACTAGGGAAATCAATACCTGGTACAGTTATGCCTGTATATATACTAGGGGTATCAATACCATGTACAGTTAACCCTGTATATATACTAGGGTTATTAAAATCATGTCCAGATAAGCCTGTATCAATACCATGTACAGATGAGCCTGAATATATATTAGGGGTATCAGTACCATATACCGATAAGCCTGTAAATATACTAGGGGTATCAATACCATGTACATATAAGCCTGTATATATACTAAGGATATCAATACCATGTACTGTTAAGCCAGCATATATACTAGGAGTATCAATATCATGTACAGATGAGAATTTATATATACTTGGGGTATCAAAACCATGCACAGTTAAGACTGTAAATATACTAAGGGTATCAATACTATTTACAGGTAGGCCTGTATAGATACTAAGGGTATAAATATCATGTACTGTGAAGCCTGTATATATACTAGGGATATCAATACCTGGTACAGTTATGCCTGTATATATACTAGGGGTATCAATACCATGTACAGATAAGCCTGCATATATTCTAGGGGTATCAATACCATGTACAGACAAACCTGCATATATACTAGTGGTATTAATACCATGTACAGTTAAGCCTGTATATATACTGGGGTTAGCAATACCATGTACAGATACAGGTAAGCCTGTATATATAATAGGGGTATCAATATCATGTACAGATCAGCCTGTATAAACACTAGGGGTATTAACATCATGTACATATAAGCCTGTATATATACTATTGGTACCAATACCATGAACAGATCAGCCTGTATAAACACTAGGGGTATTAACATCATGTACATATAAGCCTGTATATATAATAGTGGTATCAATACCATGTACATATAAGCCTGTATATATACAAGGGGTATCAATACCATGGACAGATAAGCCTGTATATACACTAGCGGTATCAATACCATGTTTAGATAGGCCTGCATATACCATCAAGTGCAGATCAGCTTGTATAAATACTAGGGGTATTAACACCATTTATTGATAATCCTGCGTATATACTAGGGGTATCAAAACCATGAACATATAAGCCTGTATGTATACTAGAAGTATCATTACCATGTACATATAAGCCTGTATATATATCAGGGGTATCAATACCATGTACATATCAGCCTGTATAAACACTAGGTGCTTTAACACCATGTACATATAAGCCTGTATATATACTAGTGGTATCAATACCATGTACATATAAACCTGTATATATAGAAGGGGTATCAATACCATGTACAAATAACCTGCATATACACTAGCGGTATCAATACCATGTTGAGATAAGCCTGCATATACCATCATGTGCAGATCAGCTTGTAT
The DNA here is from genome assembly GCA_029582155.1 of Panopea generosa. NCBI lineage: Eukaryota > Metazoa > Mollusca > Bivalvia > Adapedonta > Hiatellidae > Panopea > Panopea generosa. Next base: position 23,401,209 of record CM055910.1, read on the forward strand.
AAATACTAGGGGTATTAACATCATGTATAGATAATCCTGCATATATACTAGGGGTATCAAAACCATGAACAGATAAGCCTGTATATATACTAGAGGTATCATTACCATGTAAATATAAGCCTGTATATATATTAGGGGTATCAATACCATGTACATATAGGCCTGTATATATACTAGGGGTATCAATACCATGTACATATAAGCATGTATGCATACAAGGGGTATCAATATCATGTACAGATAAGCCTGTATATAAACTAGGGTTATTAGCACCATGTATAGATAAGCCTGTATATATACTATGTGTACAAAAAACCTGTACAGATAAGCCTGTATATATACTAGGGGTATCAAAACCATGTATATATAAGCCTGTATATATAGTAAGGTTATTGACACTATATACAGATAAGCCTGCATACATACTAAGGGTATCAAAACCATGTACAGAGAAACCTGTATATATACTAGGGGTATCAATACCATAAACAGTTTATTCTGTATATATATACAAGGGTATGAATACCATGTACATTTAATTATGTATGTATACTAGTGGTATCAATACCATGTACAGATACGCCTGTATATATACCAGTAGTATCGATTCCATGTACAGATAAGCATTCAAATACACTAGGGGTATCATTATCATGTACAGATCAGCCTGTATATATACTAGGGGTATTAACATCATGCACAGATACGCCTGCATATATAATAGTGGTATCCATTCCATGTACAGATAAGCATGCATATACACTAAGGGTATCATCATCATGTACAGATCAGTCTGTATATATACTAGGGGTATCAATAACAAGTACAGATAAGCCTGTATATATACTAGTGATATCAAAACCATGTACATATATGCCTGTAGATATACTAAGGGTGTCAATACCATGTACTGATAAGCCAGTATATATACTTGCGATGTCAATACTATGTATCGATAAGCCTGTATATACACTAGGGATGTCAATAGAATGTACAGTTAAGCCTGCATATATACTTGCGGTATCAATACCATGTACACATCAGCCTGTTTATATACTAAGGTAATAAATACCATGTACAGATAAGCCTGTAAATATACTAGTGGTGTCAATACCATGTACATATAAGCCTGTATATATACTAGAGGTATCAGTAGTATGTACAGTTAAGCCTGCATATATACTAGCGGTATCAATACCATGTACAGATAAGCCTGTGTATATACACTAGTGTTGTCAATATCATGTACAGATAAGCCTGTATATATACTAGGGGTGTCAATACCATGTACAAATGAACCTGTATATAGTAGGGGTGTCAGAAATATGTACAGTTAAGCCTTCATATATAGTATCGGTATTAATACCACGTACAGATAAGCCTGCATATATATATATATATATATATATATATATATATATATATATATATATATATATAAAAGGGGTATCAATACCATGTAGAGATAAGCCTACAGATAGTCTAGGGGTATCAATACCATGTACAGTTAGCCGGTATATATACTAGTGGTATCAATAGGTGTAAAGTTATGCCTGTATATATACTAGGGTTATCAATACTATGTACAGATAAGCCGGTATATATACTATTGGTATCAATACCGTGTCATGTTAAGCCTGCATATATACTAGGGGAATCAATACCATGTACAGTTAATCCTGTATATATACTAGTGGTATCAATACCGTGTAAAGTTTAGCCTGCATATACACTATGGGTATCAATACCATGTACAGATAAGCCTGTATATATACTAGGGGTATCAATAGCATGTACATATAATCCTGCATATACACTATGGGTATCAGTACCATGTACAGATAAGCCTGTATATATACTAGGGGTATCAATACAATGTAAAGTTATGCCTGTATATATATTAGGGGTAACAATACCATGTTCAGTTCAGCATGTATATATACTAATGGTATCAATAGCATGTACAGATAAGCCTGCATATATACTAGCGGTATCAATACCATGTACACATCAGCCTGTATATATACTAGCGGTATTAATGCTATGTACAGTTAAGCCTGTATATATACTAGGGGTGTCAATACTATATAAAGTTAAGCCTGCATATATACTAGGGGTATCAATACCATGTACAGATAAGCCTGCATATATACTAGCGGTATCAAAACCATGTACACATCAGCCTGTATATATACTAGCGGTATTACTGTTATGTACAGTTAAGCCTGTATTTATACTAGGGGTGACAATACCATGTAAAGTTATGCCTGCATATATACTTAAGGTGTCAATACCATATACAGTTAAGCCTGTATATATACTAGGGGTGTCAATACCATGTACAGTTAAGCCTGTATATATACTAGGGGTGTCAATACCATATACAGTTAAGCCTGTATATATACTAGGGGTGTCAATACCATGTAAAGATATGTCTTTATATATACTAGGGGTATCAATACTATGTAAAGTTATGCCTGTATATATATACTAGAGTTATCAATACCATTTACAGTTATGCCTGTATATATATACTAGAGGTATTAACATCATGTACAGTAATCGCTATATATATATTAGTGGTATCAATACCATGTACTTTTATTCTTTTATATATACTATGGGCATTAACACCATGTGCATATAAGCCTGTATGTATAGTAGGGGTATCAATACCATGTAAAGTAATGCCTGTATATATAGTAGGGGTATCAATACCATGTAAAGTAATGCCTGTATATAAAGTAGGGGTATCAATACCATGTACAGTTAAACCTGTATATACACTATAAGTACTATTATCATATACAGATATATATTTCAGAAATAGTGTTTAGTTAAAATGTACTGAAATTGATGTATACCTTTTAAATAAATTTTGAATGTGTAAAAATGTCCCAAGCATAATAATTTGTGTTATATTTCGCCCCACTGGTGCATAAATGTACCAAGTGCCGTCTTATTTCATAAACACTTGGTACCTTATTGCTCTTATTGGATGAAACATAATTATACTAGATATTCAAAATTGTTCACGTGACTTATAAATCAATCTGTATTTAGAATTATGTCAAAGAAACACGATTCAATTAACTAATTTTCTAATATTTGAATTATATCATTTAGTCTTTTTTTCAGACACGATAAATACGGGAAGTTCCATAGTGGGATGGTGATACAAAGATAAAATGTATTTCCTAGTTTGGCAATTAATCTTAACTCATTTTCTCTTATTCGAAAATTTGAATCATTTCATGCAATATCTTTAATGCTTCAGACACGATCAATTCGGGAGGTGCCATAGTGGGAAAGTGATACAAAGACTGAACACAATGACATATCTGCAATATACTTTGTAATCAATGACAATCTCTTTACGTGATGGTGCTTATTGAAATAAAATACTGACAATAAGTATTAGCGGGAAAGTTTGTGAGAGTTAAATCTGCTATAATTATGTCTTGTTATTTTGATGGCATACTGAAAGGGACAGCTAATCTGCCACATAAGAGTAGATTAACTTGTATTTAACATACAAACAATCAATCCACAAGTCATACTTGTCGTTTCATGTACAAATATAATCACTCCATAATAGTGATATGTGATTTATATAGCTCAACTCAACTCCAAATTTCAAGCAAATTGCTTTGGTAGATTTTGAGAAACTTCATAAAATGTCGGGAACATAAAATGTGAGATGGGGTTAGCTGTTCCTTTCAGTATATTAAAGTGACAAAACATATCCATTAAACATTAAGAACTAAAATATCGTTTTTTTTAAAAATATCTTATAGTGGTACAAATTTCCTAAGGTTTTACTACACAGTTGCACCCTTTGTCACGGTCGCAATATTCCTGCACTTAAAAAGTCCTATGTAATTTGTTTTGAAATATTTTGATATAGCATATACTGGGATAATATATTACTGGTGTTTAAAATTGACTTTGATAGGGTCTTAACAGATGCTTGTATTGATGAGCATTTAAGGACTTCTTTTTTAAAAATCGTAGGGTGTCACTGCACTGTCTCAACAAACAAGCTTGTCATCCTACCAGCTTTTGTGTATTTTTACGTGGAAATGCTATGAAAAAAATCTTTCAGGATTCTATGTTGGTGATTTTGACCACGGAAATCCTAGACCTTATTTTATAGAGCAAAAATACACATGAACAGTATAGTGAGGCCTGAAGATCACGGTTCAATGTCACTGTTAGCTATTATCCACATGGACAGTATAGTGAGGCCTGAAGATCACGGTCCAATGTCACTGTTAGCTATTATCCACATGGACAGTATAGTGAGGCCTGAAGATCACGGTCCAATGTCACTGTTAGCTATTATCCACATGTACAGTATAGTGAGGCCTGAAGATCACGGTCCAATGTCACTGTTAGCTATTATCTACATGGACAGTATAGTGAGGCCTGAAGATCACGGTCCAATGTCACTGTTAGCTATTATCCAAATGGACAGTATAGTGAGGCCTGAAGACCACGGTCCAATGTCACTGTTAGCTATTATCCACATGGACAGTATAGTGAGGCCTGAAGATCACGGTCCAATGTCACTGTTAGCTATTATCCAAATGGACAGTATAGTGAGGCCTTAAGACCACGGTCCAATGTCACTGTTAGCTATTATCCACATGAACAGTATAGTGAGGCCTGAAGACCACGGTCCAATGTCACTGTTAGCTATTATCCACATGAACAGTAAAGTGAGGCCTGAAGATCACGGTCCAATGTCACTGTTAGCTATTATCCACATGGACAGTATAGTGAGGCCTGAAGACCACGGTCCAATGTCACTGTTAGCTATTATCCACATGAACAGTAAAGTGAGGCCTGAAGATCACAGTCCAATGTCACTGTTAGCTATTATCCACATGAACAGTAAAGTGAGGCCTGAAGAACATGGCCATGTTTGGTCTTTCTGACGTCCCGATTTATAGCAGGAAAGTCGCGTATTTGTCGACCTCAGTCAAGTTATACCGAATGTACAGAATCGAAACACATATCACCACGTACACATTCAACGGATATATGAATTTACAGATGCAATAATTACGACGAACGCCAAATTCTGAAAATACTAGCGAAAAACGGAAATTATTATTTTCTCGATTTTTTTCGGAAAAAATGCTTCAAATCAAAATTACCAAACTTGTTTAATTATCACAAAACGTATACCTCATGCGCTATACCGACGTTGACGTTTGCTTTAAAGCTTTTTTTGACGTAGGGTAGGGTTAAATAATTGAAAAATATAAAAAATCTAGTTTGTCAATTTTTCTAAAAATCTCACAATTATTGTACAATATATAGTATGAAAATATATAAAAATTATGAGAAATTCGCTTGGTTTGATTTTTGGTAATTTTGATTTGAAGCCGTTTTTACGAAAAAATCGAGAGAAAAAATAGTTTCCGTTTTTCGCTAGTATTTTCAAAATGTGGGGTTCGTCATAATTTTTGCATCTGTAAATGCATACATCCGTCAAATGTGTACATGGTGATATATGTTTCTATTCTGTGTATTAGGAATAACTCAACTGAGGTCGAAAAAAATACGCGATTTTGCTGCTATACGTTGGGACGTCAAAAAGGCTGAACATGGCCATGTTTACGACGTCACATATAAATATATATTCTATTGACCGCTGCAAAAAATACATATTCACATTGGAAATTTCTTATAGTTTCATAATACACTAATTGAACCACTGATTTAGAAAATAATTTGACCTTAATCAACTGCCGAAAATCTTATGGAAAACGTATAGAATTATGCAATATGTTGACGTCTTTTTAGACGTAGGGTTGGGTTAAATAATTAAAAATAAAAAAAAATCTAGTTTGTCAATTGTTCTAAAAATCTCACAATCACTGTGAAGCATATTGTTAGAAATCAAATAAAAATTATTCCAAAATCGCTCGGTTTGTTTTTTGGTAAATTTGATTTGAAGCATTTTTTTCGAAAAAATCGAGATAATAATAATTTCCGTTTTTCGTTAGTATTTTCAAAATGTGGCATTCGTCGTAATTTTTGCATCTGTAAATTCATATATCCGTTGAATGTGATCGTGGTGATATGTGTTTCGATTCTGTACATTCAGTATAACTTGACTGAGGTCGACAAATACGCGAATTTGCTGCTATAAATCGGGACGTCAAAAAGACCAAACATGGCCATGTTTACGACGTCATAGGTAAAGAAGTGTTATATTTACCTCAGAAAAAAGCATATCCAAATTGGAAATTACTTCTAGTTTCATTACATACCAAATATTCCCTTGATTTCGAAAATAATTTAAAAGGTATATTCCTCCTTAACACACGTTTGGTGGCTAACATTTTTACGTTAACGCATTTTGTATTTTCTATTTGATTGTGCTACTGTCAGCAGAACAGGGTGTATTTAGTATACTCAGTCGTGATATACATGTACTAGTGTTCTCGTTGTTATTCCTGCGCATGATATTGTTTAAGTCCATTGACAATATATTATGGGTTACCTATTGTATAGAGGGATCCTCCGTGGCCTAGTGGTCTAAGGAGCCGTCTCAAAATCACTTATCTTTCACTGCTTAGGTCGTAGGTTTTAAACGTTTGCCAGTTACTTGTGGATGGACAGTGATTCTACTGGAATGTGTTGAAAATGGTGTTAAACCTCATTAAAAATTATGTTGCAAATCCAGTTTTATGTACTAGAGAAGACCTCAGAATTACATGTAATTTTGACCTAGAGGATGAGATTTTTCTATCCTACATGGATGAACTCATGATGAATATTTGTCTTTCATTCATCTCAGTCAAATGGTAAATTTTCGGTAATGGCTTTTATCTTTTTTAATGCGTGTTTAATGCACAAAACGTCACATTTATATAAAGAAATGGGCATTTTAAAGTACATACTAAAAGTTAGTACCAGAAATTACACCTGTTAATCTCTCCGAACATTGTTTGTTTAAATAATTCTTCTGATATAATTTTTACTCTGACCTTTTTCTAGAAGGTAAGCAAGACGTCATTAATATATACGTTGACGTCATTATTCTCACGTAAAGTATATCTCTTTGTTACGGTTTTCTACGACAATTCAAGTTCTAAAACATTTTCGTAGAGGTGAAAATGAAAATGTATATGATTACGATTTGGGCATACGGAAATATATTACAAAAAAAAAAGTTCGTCCGGCCATATGAGAATGCTATCACGTAATATGGAAGATAGAGTTTTCCTCAATGGAGAAAACCCGTATCTTCTATGTGTAACAATGGGCGAAAATAACACCAATGGTGGTAGTTGGCCAATAACAAACTTGAGGAAAAGTATGGAACGTCTTTTTATGACCATTAATTTGTAAATGATGTACCACACTGTATTTCGCTGTATCCACCGTCGTATACAACGAAACGAGACGAGGTAAATAATTCCAGACCATATGCTTTTTTTTCAAATGCTATGAGAATAAGAATATATGCAGATACTTTATTACACTTTTACTTCAGGAAGGGGTATAAAAAGTGCAAAACATTCAATATACGTATACACTCTTCAACATTATAAACTATATCTCAATTACAGCTAGCTTCTACCTAAATTTAAATTCTATGCACATACTTACACGTAAAAGTAATATACAACATACCGGTCTCAGGATACGTTTCCCACCACGAAAACATGACTAGCTCGCCGAGTGCAGACTCGTCCAGACTTGCCCAAGCTCGCTGATCATTTTTAGACGACAGAAAAGTTTCGCTGAGACCGGTATATTGTATACTACTACCCCCACCCCCAACAATTGTTTCAACAATTTTCTTTTATACCATAATTACCGTATGGAAGTGTATTAAATCCATCGTCTGAAAAATATCTTTAATTATCAAAACATTATAAACTAGCTTTATTTATTTCATCTGATGATTAACTGATTTTATTGTTTTATTGTGTGTATTTTCAAACCATTCGTTAATTAAAGTATCTTTGTAATCATTATGCATTATATTTTTCTTAACAACACCTTTGGTTATACCCTTACATTTTTTATATCTTTACCGCTCATTTTATACGAATACATCTTACTTCTTAAACCGATAAATTCTGTAATTGGAATACCTGCAGCCTCATCCTTCATCTTACCAATAACTTTTTTTATTCTCATCGAAGAAGAATCGATTGTTTTTAGAGTTATCACTATTACCAAACAAGTTTTTATTCTCATACAAATCCTCATAAACAACTTTTGTTTTAATTTCATAACACAAGGAGTCAGTATCTGTGAATAATAATTTTACTTTATTTCTTCATACTTTTTAAGAATAAAATTGTAATGAAAATCATACATTAAATATTAATTTAATTCTAAGATGGTCATTCCCACATAACAATGACGATTACGAACCAGCTCCTCTTTTATTTATTTATTCCATACAAATTATCATTAAACATTTGTGCAGAAATAAAAGTTGCTTTGGCTGCATGCTTTTCTAATACCTTTTCATCATGGGTTAATTTTGAATTGATTAATTATTATTAGTTTTCCATTGTTTTGCCAAACACAGAATTATTCATTAGCTAAAAGAAATTCGAAAGCATTCTTAGCTAATGTTCTCCTTTGTGTGTTAAAATCAATATATTCATCCAACCAAGGTCTCTCATCAAACTGTAATACTTTATTATCTTACCCAACTTCATTCCAAGATCAAGATAAAGTTTAAGGATTTTCCTATGAATAACATGTTTGTCCTTATTAAATAAATTAGGAACCAACTTTATTGTTCTATCACTACTTATTTCGTATTTTACTTATTTCATATTTTTCTTTTATTTTAATACAGATATCAGATAACATTTCATTTTTTACTATCAATTTCTCTGGTGCTAAAGGGTAATCAGAATGTTAATCGTGTATTTCTTTTGGATAAATCCACACTCAATAAAAAAGTTATTATTTTCAGTTTTGTCCAACTCCTCTAGACTAACCTATTTAAAATTACTATAAGGTAAAGGTTGACTCATGCCCAAACCATAAAGGTTGTTAGCGTCTAAGTATATAATGTATTTGCTTTCCTTACTAGGATCGTAATCATCTAAGTATTTGTTATTCGCCTTAGAATATCTGTTGGCGATGTAACTAATACCACCTCGTAATCCTTTTTCAACCATTAGATGCACGTCAATATCTGTGATAAGATCCAACATAATTTTTGTCGTCTTTAACATCGCATCCCAAGCTAAGCCGGGACTTAAAAAGAAAGTTATGACAAGGATCAAGTTTGTAATATTCTAAACATGTCCCATGGAAGTTTTCAAATACATCAGATAGCAAAAAGACGTCAGTGTTAAAATAGAGATCATGATAATCTCCCGTTGTCTCGCAACCAAATGACTTCCACACACTCCTAGCATGTTCGTAATCATCATACGCACATCCTCATTTGTTAACTTGGAATAAAATAAGTTCTTTGATGGTAAATGTTTATCACTAAACTAATCCCAACTATCCATGTAATCGTACGGATAACCCCCCTTTCTTTTTACTAATTCCAACTTGCCTTTAAAATGTTTTTTAGTAAAACAAAATGCCTCTTCCGGTAAGTAACTAACTAAATTAGCTAAGGATTTGTTAAGGAATTGTAAACTATCCACAAAGACTAAGTTGTCTATCATGAAAGCCATGTATTTTTCCATATTAGTAGGAATTATATTCATTTCCGTTTCAAACTTACCAATTTCCTGCATTATGAAATGACAATCATATCCTTTTAGATTATGGAACACAACAGAAATTTGTTTACTTAATCTAAAAAATCTATTACGCTTGTTGTATGCACTTCCGTGATATTTTCCCGTAACATGACAATGATCTCTCACAGGATAGTTCCATTTTAAGTTATCTTCCATATATTCCTTTTCACAAATATGACAAAACTTACTTTTCTTAAACTCTTTTTCCTCCTTTTCCGTTATTACCATTTCTTTATTAAAATGGTTTTTCATCGCTTCTTTGCAATACTCCTGCTCAACCAACATCTTTTCAATAAAACTATGAACTGAGTCCCTCCCTCGGTAAATTTCTATTGGTTTACTAAATGTATTATTATATGTGCATACTAACTTATATCAAAAACCGCAAGCAACATGATTTTGGTAAGCCTCAGTTGAGTTACCAAACTTTTCATTTACTGGTTTAACTATTGCTTCAAAATCAGTATAAATGATAAAAGGGGTTGCTAATTGTTTATGCTAATTTCTAAAAAATAACTTTTCTCATCAGGCATTTTAACTTTTTGTGTTCCGTTAATAGACAGACACACATCCGTGTGGTTATTAAGTATTCCTTCTGATGTAAGTTTTTGGATGCAATATTTGCAAAAGAATAATGTATGTGTGTCTTTTGATTGTGTGTTCATTAGTTTATTAAAAGCCTTTATCCAAACATAATGAGATGAGCCTTCCCCTTCTATTAATAAAAGCTCACAATTTTTATTTTATATTTTTAGAGATGTACAACGGGTTAATATGTTCTTTACTACTTCAAATTCCAAAGATGTTAAACCTTATATCATTAGCTGCTTTTATTTTAGGAATATCTTTTATTTTGACATGAAACCTTATTCCATCGTATTTCACTATATTTAAATGTTTTTAATATTGTCCAACTCGTTTTTAGTGTTTTTTGTTGTGAACAAATACGCCAAATGACGCCAACGAAAACATTTTTGATCCTTTTCCTTTCTAATATTGATTAATCCTTTTCTAATTTTTATAACATCGGGAAGAGCGACATACGAGGAACCCCTTAATGGTCTGTATCTTATAATTGTTATATAAAGTTTCTTTACTTCTTTTATTATCCAACCCGATCCTTGAGACATCAAGGCATCATTTCTGTTTGATATTTCATTATTTATATCATTAGATTCTTTTTTAATATCATTTTGGTACAACAATGTTTTTGCCTTTGATTTAAAAACACACGTTGAGTAGTGTCCTCACCCAAAACATTTGGTTTAGCAAACACGATCTCAATTGTTATATTTATTTTAACATTCCGCGAAGTTATGAGACTTTTTAGTGGCATCACATTCCTTTGTAATTGTAATTTTGGATCGTGTTTGTTTACTATATTTATTTGATAGTGTTGATATGTGTTATTTTTAGATAATTTAACAGGTGTGAAGATCATATATATCTTATATTTAGAAAATAGTTTTCAATTTAGTTAAATAGTAACTCATTTCTTATAACTAAATTTGAATGAGTTTCCATACTTTTTAGAATATCCACTTTTAACCATGATTGTACCATCGCAACACATTTTAATTATCCCAGCATTTACTCCTAATTCCTTTTGGGCAGCATGCAAACTCTTGAAATCCAGCTTAACTACCTCCGTTCCCTTTTCGACAGCAATAATCGCTTTTGCTTTTCTGCTTTCCTTATGAGCGTCTTTAGCGATGATGATGTCCTACCAACGAGTCCCATTACTATTCTATTTTCCTGGTTACCTATTTCTATATCCTTTTTATCCTTTGCTATTACCTTTCCTATCTCCTTTTTCTCCTTTTCTGTATTTTTACAAAGAAATTAATTAATAGTATATATGCTATTCACTATTGTTTCTTCAAAGTGCTAATAATCCTCGTCATTTTGTTTTTTTTATTTTATTTTGTATCTTATCCATATTATCCATAATATTCTATTATTTTTCTTTATTATTTCAAGATTCTTTGTCCTTTCCTCCGGTTCTAGTTTATCTAAATCCCCGACTCGTGATTTGGTACAATTATTTTTTACAACGTATCTGTTCATTTTATATATCAAGGTCAAAGATAAAAAATAAAGCTTTGAAAAACGACTAATAAAGTCAATACTTATAATCATTTTTATCTTTCCTTTCTATATTATTGTTAATTACTAATACCTTTTATTTATACATCTTGAGGAATTGTTCCTGTTTTTCCTCTTAATCAATAAGATATTCTCTAGGAATCTCGCTCTCACCATGTCTTGGTCTTACCTTTATTCTTTCGAGATATTTATCAACAGATGTTTTCAAATAAACGTAACAATCTGGTTTGGGTTGATTCCTACCACGAACAACATGATCATACACAACTCTTTCTAAAGGATTGAATGAATATGGTGAACACAGTGAAGCAAACATATCTTTATTAGATTCCCAACATCTTTCGAGTACGCAATTCTTTTTACAAATCCTAGCTGTTCCCATCTTCCTAAAATGAGAATGTATGCTTAATATTTGAAACGTAAAAATATTCTTTGTGGATCATTATATAATTCTTTGAGTGGGTTTATTCCATCCGGATAGGCCCATTCTTCAATCGGTTCAGGAATAATTTTTATATCAAAATTTTGTTCATTTAAATAGTTTTTCCAGCCCCAATATTACCTTCTAATGGTATTACAATCATAATAGTATTCATATCCATTTATTTTATATTTTTCCACGTACAGTTCCAGAGGTTCAACAAAGTCATTGTTTTTCTGCATTTCTAGAATTTTATTGAATACATTTGAGACTACTTGCTGTTTTTTTTAACTGTTTGACAATAAGATAAGAGTTGAACTTTCTATGGTGTATTTTGAATTTTGTATTTTTCTCCTTCATTTTCAAAACATTATTTAAGATAAGAAGAACAGCCGGGATAGCCCCCGCTAACGCGATAAAAGCAGGAATTACAAGAACCGCAGCTATGACAGCTTTCGAACCTAATATCCCCTTAGATACTTCAATTACTTTACTGATGTTTCAAAAAAAAAAATAAATTATTCTACATTCGGAAACCACTTTTGATAGATATAAAATTAATTCATCTGTTGTTTCAAATTTTTTATTCATTCTACATTATTCAAAGTGTTTTTTGTAAAGCGTCTCATGCTCTTCTGAGGTTATTTCTCCTTGCTCCAACAGTTTGTCAATAATGTTCATTCCATCATTTTTTAAAGAGAGGTTGTTATTTCCTGACTCGATAGAAACACAGATTAGTTCTAATTTATCAACGAGATCATCAGCACAATCACAAGAACCAAAGATGTATTTTCTTGCTTAATGCGCTTATTGGTAATCCGCTTAATTATGTTAGCTTTTGAAAGACATATTTTGCCAACATGGAATATCTTTTAGTAATAAGTTCGATAAAATCGTCAACTATTTTTTTTCTAACGCAGTTCCAGATCCCCGCTTTGCAATTAATTTATGATGAAAAACTAGTTCAGGTATGTTTATTTCCAGGTTTCCATAGTTTCCATCTTAATCTACTTTATAATAATTTCTTAAACCTTTTCCTGCAAACACATTTTTATTATCTATCATTATACCCCTTTGTCTTTTATTGTAATCTACTTATTGATCTTTACCCTGTTTCATTTTCATGATCTCTCTTGTATCTTTCTCAGTCTTGTTTTTCCTTTTACTCGAGCCCACTATCTCACCGGTAAAAGATTGAATAATGCTAACAACTTCTTTAAATTCTTTATTCCCATTGATCTGGTGTATTTATTAATGTACCTAACGGTTTAACATCACTATATTTATAATAAAAATCTTCAAGCCCTACATCCAAATCCGCACTTGGAGTTTCCCTAGCAGCATTCACACCATACTCTTCCTCCAAGATTTTAGTGGTTTGTTCTTCAGGGTCATACGTTTTATATTTAGGGTCATACACTTCATCTTCATTGTCTTCCTCTTTTATTGCTGATGGAGCTTTAAGCAAACTATATAATTGCTTAGCTTGTTCTTTCAGTAATTCAGCAATTTTTCCTTCCAATGTTCCAATACTTTAGTCACGAATCTCTTTTTGATCTTCTTCTTGAGTGGAAGTAATAGGTTTAAATATTTCTTGTAGTTCATCATAGCATCATTGATTTCATCCAAAAGTTTTTTTAACTTCTTTCTTCTTTTTTACCTGTTCTTTCCATTTCAATAATGACATTGTATGATAACTTTAGATAATTTTAGATAACTTTAGATAATTTTAAACAATATTATAATTTTCAAACATTCACAAAGCTAATAATATAACACAAAAGGAGAAAGAAGTACTTTTAAGCAACTACACGATTACATGCCAACATGATTTAGGATGTTAGTATGCAACAATAGTGGTTGTGGGAAAACTAATGTATTAGTGCATATGTGGGCAAAGCCTTTAATTTTTCTACGATAAATTATATCTTTTTGCTAAAAATCTAGAACAAACAAAATATAAATCTTAAATCAAATGGCTTGAGGACATTGCGGAAAAAAACATGACTTCCCACTTGAAGATATTTTAGAATATTCAAATGGTGATATCATTAGTATTGATAATTTGAGTGACGCTCTTGTTCAAAAGGTTGTTGTATTTGATGCTTATATTTGAGAAAAAAACGAAGATAATTTATTAACTATTTCATTCAAGGAAGATATAAAAAACTGATGCGTCATCTACTTAACTCAATCTTATTACAATTACATTATATTATATCATATATAGAAAAGGATGATGGTGAAAAAGGAAAAAACAATTTCGGAATCGTATTAACTGAATATGTTAAAAAAGGATCAGCAATAGACATGCAACAAGTGAGAGTTACCAACCTGCCAGCCCCAGCAGATTTTAAGGATGCTGTTTCTTTTGATGAAGTTTTTTTGTAGTAAAACGTGTGTCAAATCTTGTAAAAAAAATGGAAACTGGACGAGATATCGGGTCAATTAGAATATATTGAAAACGGAGTAGCCGATAAAGTATTACTCATTCAACAACTATTAGAAAACAAGGTAAAGACTATTGCTATTCATGATAGTTTAAGAAAACAGGTTGAGCTTATGGAGGATGCTCTTGAAAAATTAAGTGACGAACCAGAAGAAAGTATTATTAAAAAAGTGAGAAAACAATTATAAGAGGTGTTGATGAATTAAGGACTAGGGTGTCTGATATCAATAAACAAATGGTTGATGATAAAGAACTGGAGACAAATATAAATAAATTAACCCAATAATTAAGAACACCGCAAGAAACCAAGTTTTACCTTCTTAAGGATCAACTGGATGCAGATAAGGTACAACGAGATAAAGTACATACTCTATTTTATACAGATCAATTGCGGATTATGCGGTATTATCTGATGATGATGATGAATTACGTCGAATAATAAATAAAAAATATGTCCAAATACCGAAAATGAGACTAACATATGATATGCTGCTTTTTTCATTAGACATAGGAATCGATAATGATATTTGGATAACTAAGGATGATGATAATAAGATCTATTACACATTTAAACCCCCATCAACAATAGAAAAAGCATTTAAACCCCCGCCACCAACAGAAAAATGTAATATCCTATTTCACAAAACTATTTGAGTTGAAACCCAATCCGTACATAAATTATGAAAATGTTGCAGAATACAATCATGATGTAGGTGGAGACCGTAGTTTCTTTTATGGTGCGGAACATTTGATTATTAAACAACCCGATACTTATGTTCTTGAACTCGGCTTAGAATACTTAACAAAATTCCTTTGTTCATCAGAAGAAATATTCCATCTATTGAAAAAAAAGTGTGGAAATTGAGACTAGTGATACTGATTAGGAAACGGTTTTTCGTGATTTTTATATAAGTGAAGATAAACTCAAGATACTTTACAAAACAAAAAGGTAGGGGGAACTTTCATTTTGGTATAAACTCCGAAAAGAGTTGACATTCCAGATAACAGAACCCAATACCCAGCTTGCTTTTTATCCTACTGCTATTTCCCGTAATAGAATGTTTAGATTTGAATCCCATATTAAACTTAATAATAAACATTCTTAATATATGGAACAAAAAATAATTCTTTCATTCAAACATGCTCACGAAAAAATTTTACAACCGTACTTGATACACCTATTGTTCTCGATAAAAATAAAAACTCTGTTGTTGGTCTTGAATCAATAAATACTATGTCATACTCTTCGTATAATATTAATGAAGAGCTTGGTAATAATAAAATACATTACTACAATGGAACGGAATGGAAAGCTATTGAATTTGCGGTTGGGATGTATTCCTACTCTGATGTAAACAACTACATTAGAGAAACACTTGATCCTAATGGAGATAAATATGAGTCTATTTCTGTGAAATTTGATTGATCATCTTTTAAATGTAAACTAATAATACGAGAGAACTACGGTCTTGATTTAAGGAATTCAAAATTCTGCTATCTTAACCGAAAGTTGTGAGGATGACTGAGTTTGGGACACTTATTCCAGATATTACAGTTTCATGTAGACATAATTTATGTCCATTGTGACCTAATTAATAATAGTATTGTAGATCTTAGTACAGCCGATCTGACCAGAAGTTGTCCATTTAGAAGAGAACCACTAAGGGTTGGATTATGTGCAGTAAATATATCTATCATTAGTAGTATTAGAATTTACATTACTGTCTACACTAAAAGAATAATGAATCTTAATGTTGTCTCATTTCCCCTCGTTTTAAGATAATTAATAATATAATGGCTAATGGATTAGTAAAGAAGAAATAAAACAGAGAAAAAGGATATATGTTTGTCATGATTCACAAATTGGAGCTGGTTTGTTTGATTCAATCATAAGTGGAATTACTGGTAGTGTTGCTAAAAGTGTTGCTTAAAATGTTGCTAAAAAAGCAGAAAATGCATTAGAATCTGGCTGGAGTAAATTTGGAGACGAAATTGGAAAAAGAGTTGTTGAGATTATAACAAAAGTTACAAATAAGACTAAGACTGGAAGAGATAGAGTTGACGATGGTGTTAATATGACTGTTATCGAACATGATAGGTCTGAGGCTAACAGGATTAAGGCTGATGAGACCGATAGGGTTGAGGCCGACTGGGGTGAGACTGACAGGGTTGAAGATAAAGGTAATATTCTCATGAGGGAGTTATCACGAGATGGTGAAGAAAGTAAACAAAACACGCAAAAAGACACCGGAGAAGAAGTAAACATTTACTTTAATTTATTTTCGCAGCAGTTAATATATGAATGTGCAGAAGTGAAAACTATTTTGCAAGATATGAATATATTCCAATCCATTTTGATACCCATATTACACTTCCTGGAAATTGAGTAAGACAATTAAAAAGTGTATATCAATTTACTATCAATGACAGATCTTCACACTTTGATTTGTATAATACTTATTTTTAAGTTGGTTTTAAAGTAAATAAACTCGCAGATTTGGGGTGGGGGTGGTGGGGGGTGTACAGAAGTTGATGAAATTGCTTTAATTAATGATTCTGCTTCTTTAATAAGTAGTCATCAAACTAAACAAAATGGAAAAGTTGTTTATGATGGAAATATATTGTATAGACTCGTTGCTGTTAAAGATGCACTTGCATTATCTAATGACTATACCGAAACCACTGGGGCAAATGAGTATTTGTATTTTGATACAAAATCCGGAACAACAATTGATGACAGTGATGATGATAATGAGGGTTTCCACGAATGACATAATTTAATTATAGCAAATAAAATAGTAAATACAATCATCCCTTTAATAAATATTCATTTTTTAAAAGTTTAGAAACGAATGTTTTACCTCCTAGTCAAATACAAATAGTTTTGCAAATTACTGAAGACGATAATTTGATCTTCAGAAAAACTGGTGTTGGTAATGGAAGAGTTGTTTTTACAAAAAGTACTTTGGGTGCCAAAAATGACATATAATTCTGATGGACTAACGTATGTCGTAAAAAATCACATGATATCGACAAAATGGACTTATCTTAGGTAAATGATACAAGAATCGGCTAGTTCCAGCAAGCAGTTCAATCCTTTAGAATAACTGCTGGTGTTAGTGACCTGAAACATGTTTTCATTTATTTACAAAGAATTAACAAAGAAAAAAACCAAGAACCAAACCTACATCTCTTTGATACGTTTAAGCTTAATACTAATAACGATACTTGCTCTTTGTCCTTTGCTCGATTAGAGGTTGGTAATGGGGAATATTATCCAGAAACTGAATATAGTGGGGATAATATTGCTAGAATATTTAGAGGTGTTATTAATTAATGATAAATGATATAAACACTGGATCGCTATTGAATAGAAGAAATTTGGAAGACTTATTTGTTTTTTTGTACTTTGACTTGGGTGGTAGTTCTAGTGATATTGTTACTATTGGTCCTGAACAAATTACATTAAGTTGTAAGTTAAATATTCCTTCCAGTGCGGATTACAAAATCGACGCGATGAAGTAATGTTAGAGAATTTATAGAACACTAAACCAAAAACATTTGGGGAGAAAATTCCTAAAAAAATAATTGTCAAACCATATATTAGTATAAAACATAAACTTGGTTTGGGCTAAAAAAAACGGAAAGGTCGATGTTTTGGGGTAGTAAAATTAGCGGATGAATAACATAAACCCATTAAAAGAAAATTTCCGAGACGTCGAGTTATTGTAAGTAGTGTTGATGATACGTGGTCTGCTGATTTGGTTGATATCCGAGCTTTCTCAAAATATAATAAAGTAGTTAAATATATATATTAAATTTAATTGATGTCTTGAGTAAATATACTTGGAGCGTGTCGCTTAAAAATAAAACTAGTTTAGATGTAACCAAGGCATTTGAAGACATTTTAAGTGAGATGAATGCAAGACCTCAAAAGTTAAAACATTTAATGAAGGAAAAGCAATTGTTATTGAAATATTTAACAGAACTATAAAGAGAATAATGTGGGAGTACTACACCGCAAAAAAATACAAATAATTATATTGATGTTATGTCTAAAATAATCTCAAAATATAATAAACTAAACATGGTAGTATTGGTATGACTCCTGAAGAGAGGAGAATGAAAAATAATAAAGTAAAGGTATACATAATTTGCATTCTAAACAATCTCAGGCATCTGGAATATCTTTCAAAATTGGTGATATACTTAGAATAAGTAGATATAAAAGACAATTTGGAAAAGGTTACACTCCTAATTGGACGGAAGAAATATTTGTCGTTAGTGACATTTAAAAGACAAAACCTATTACGTATCTTCTAAAAGATTTAAACAAAGAAAATATTGTGGGATCATTCTATGAACAAGAACTATCTAAAGCGAGTAAAAAATATTCCGAATAGGAAAGATATTGAAACACGATTACAAAAAGAAGAGGGCTTATGTAAAATGGAGCGGTTATTCGAGGGATTTCAATTATTTGATTCCGTTTAAGGATTTGGCTGTCTAGTGGGGTTCGGGTCAGTAGTATACAATATATCGGTCTCAGCAAAACTTTTCTACCGCATAAAAATGATCAGCGAGCATAGACGAGTTTGGGCGATTCTGGACTCGGCGAGCTGGTCATTTTTGGGTAGTTGGAAAAGTGTCCTGAGGCCGGTATATTGTATACTACTCATACATACACCATTTTAATTAGAAATACATTTTTACAAGAATCTGGTGACCTTGACCTGGTTAACCATAATACCAATTCCAGTCTTTCTTTTCGTGTTAGTAGCATATACTCACATTTTTTTTATAATTTTATAGGAAACTTAAATTATTTTTTCTGGTAGCAATAACCTTGAGTCGATCTATCTTTTACATGTACTCTATACGAAGAAATCGTCGACAATAATTTAAAGAAACTAAAGCTTTTATCAAGCAGAATCATGTCAGGGCAAAAAGGGGCGTAACTCATGTAGAGTTTAAATCGTTTGTTTAAGCCTATGCTTGACTTGTCCAGTTCGGTTAAACGTTTGATAACGTAAACTAACATATTTTCCTGGCCACGGGCTTAATCACATATAAGCATGCATTTAAGGGAACAATGCATTAAACATGTTTGCTGTTTAACGATGCTGAACGCAGCCTAGGTTTAGTGATAATCATGCTTATACAGTTGGTTTGCGTTATTGAGTAACGATGACACATTGATATTTAAGGGGTCTTCGTGGCCGGTGGAGTGGTTTAAGACGCCATCTTAATATCAATTTGCCTCTCATCGCTAAGGTCGTAGGCTCGAGTTTCGCTTGCTCCAAAAAGGTTCATTCCGAGGACTTTCTCCACCAGATCAATAGAACTAAGTGTTTTAATAATAAACAGGATTTTAACTCAACTAAGAAATACGTGCTAGACTGCAGTTAAACCACAAATGCTAGTGATAAGTAATCTTATGTACACATGAATGGAATCTTGGGACGTACGTTATCTAATATATGTTGTCTAAGGTTGTTAAGCCAAACACTGATATTATTTTTTATTCTATAGTAAATAAAAACGTATGCTTACTTGTTATTCATTGAAGGACCCAAATCAAAGAAGCGAAACTTATATTTTATTGTTTTTCAATCTATGCACTACCAAAAAATAATGAGAATATGAGTGGGTCATGTGAAATCCAAGAGAAGTGTGTCCTGTGCAGTATGTAAACTGTTGTCAAAATAAAAATAGACCTCAGAAATAACGCGTAATTCATACCTCAGTTTCCAAGCATATATATAAATGTTTGCTGAATTCACAATTTAAACATGACAGTGCTTTCAAAATGTTCAAAATACACCTGGTCCAATAATACCATTCAAGTGTAAAAATGACCATGACAATAAGGAAAATGTATTTTTAAATAAGAAGAAACGAGGAGGATTGTGTATATACCGCCATTATGTGACTACCCCACGGAAGCATTTCCCTATTCCAATGGGTGTACTATGCCTTAAAGTGCAAATTCACGATAGATAATTTTATAATAAATGTGCTAGCTTGAAATAAACTCCAATGAAAGTTTTAGTGATAAGGAATCTTGTGTATAAAATGTAAAAGGTATCGAGTAATATTTAGCGAAAATCGTAATTTTACCTTTAAAACTGCGGCATAACTAAACGTATTTAATCGTTGCTGGATTCCAAACTTAAATATGCAAAGCCTGATAATCTACAACGACTGCTTAAGTTATTGAGCATACATTTTCAATTTTGACTAGATCAGTGTTATCAATCTTGCGACACTGGAGCGAACTGGTTGGTGATCAATCTGAACTTAGATTTAAATTATATACACATTCTATATACATTTTATGGATCAGTCACCGAATTTCTTCTATCCGTCCGTCTATCGTAAAAGTTAAAAATATGAAAATTAAGATTATATGTCAACGACAGGCGTATACAATGGCAAAACAACACATATATGGCATTAATTACAGTGCAAAATCGGCAAATGCGTAGTTTAATGTAAACACACTTAACATGTCTTAAAAATATTTTAAAATAATAAAACGCATCTCATTATCATCAATAAATAAAATCCAAATTATTTGGTGTGTCAAATCCACAAAAACGTGACAAAATCGATATTTAAATTTAAGCGGTAGACATCGTCATTCGGACTATTTCTAAGATGAAACAAATTTTATTACATGTAAAACTGTTCAGATTTAATCAAAATCACGTGACTAAATTTAATAGTCTAACCTAGGCGTTTAGCCCAAAAAAGGATATCCCTTTTCAAAATAGTATTTCGCATGTAAAAATATATATCATTTTTTGCAAAATGGGATCTGTGAGTATATATGGGCGTGGCATATTGAAAATAAAATGTTGATAGACAATTTAATAAATTTGATATTTTTCCTTTAAATCTGGTTTAATGATGTTCGTGTATAGTCTGTCGCAGTTACTCTTTTCTTGTTGTCGTGTTTGGTGACGACTGGAAAAGCGCAGGTGTGCTAGAAACGAGTTACTGCGATCAGTCAGTATATATAGGCAAGGCATATTGAAATAAAATGTTTATAGACAATTTCAAAATATTGATATATTCCTTAAGGTTTGGTTCAATGATGGGCACACCTTCGCCTTTCCAGTTGTCACCAAACAAGACAACCAAAGTTGGGTTACTGCGACAGACTATCCACGTACTCATACGACAACATACTTATAACATAATGTAACATAAATATTATTACAAGTCTTATATTGTTATGGAGCGTTTTCTTTTTAACCAACATTAGTGTCACCATTTAATCATTTTTTATTTATTTATTATCTAATTAGTCAATAACTGTGGTGTTCGTCTGAAACCTAGTTACAATGGTAATATCACGTGACCTTTCGTGGCTAGACTATAGTATGGATAGTCTTTCATGTTAAACACATATTTTTATGCAGCTACAGATCATGTTCTGTACAGTGTATATACACTTGTATACATATTCTATTTAAGTGCCGTGTACTTATATGATACATATACCTTATCTGCCGTTAAGTCCATTTCATGATCAAACTTTGAAATCTAATATAAAAATAGCTTGTTCCATATACAAGTTAGTTCACCAGACGTTATCTAGATTCAGTAGGGATATTTTACTAGCTCTAAAGGTTGGTTGGTTTTGTTGTATTGTATTATAGCTAACTAACACATAGTCTTATATATCAGTAGAAGTTGTATATGCTGCTTTACGGCTGATAAACAATGTGCCCCGTAATTTAACTAATTGGTGTGATTACTCACGCTTGTCTTTCATGTTAATTAAGAATATTTTTAGACTTGAACTCAATTTTGAAATAAAAATACACTACGAAACGATTTTGTTATGTCACCATTTTCAAGTATGTAGGGACAGCTTATACACGAGTTATAGTCAAATAAATTCTCACAATTATTATCTCTGTCATGATAAACTAGATATATAAGAGATTGAAATTTGGATCTTCAAGCTCAAGTCTAAGAACATTCTTAAGAACAGTTGGTGAAAAAGACTCCAGTCTTTAATGCTCACGAATTCAAAGAGACTTGCAATAAGAAATCTTTCACCCGGTACCGGGAGGTCATAATGGCGTACATTGATCTATTAAAACGAAATATGTGGTTGTTCTGTTGTTTGTCACGCTTTGTACTTAATATCACTAGAAAACTATATAAATTCACTATATATAGTGAACATTAACGTATTGCAATTATGCAAAATCGAAAAGAACGAAATAATAAATTCCTCAATGCTTTCGTTTCGCTTTTTTTCAAGTTTACATAACTTATATGAAATGTGAAAAAACATTAATTATAATGAACAATTTCGATATATGCTGGGATATCTGTAAGGATCAGCTTGCACGTTTTGTCTGAGCCGATATTCCAGTATATATAGTGAATATTCAACGTATAATTATCCTGTTTTGAGATATGTATGGTTTTCAAAATGTTGCTAAACTTGTATACATGCTATTATTGTGCGGTTTGCAGTGGGATGGCCCCGCCCCTGCAGACCCATTACGGGGTAATAAACGGGCAACCTTACGGTAGCTCCAAAAAAAAAAAAAATTGTCAACTAGAAAAGGCAATAATTCGATGTCATATTGGCTTATGACATATTTAATGACATATTGTTTGTTTGGTGTTACGTAACAACAATTTAAAACCGATGATACTTAAGAGAATTTAAAGCTGATGGTAAGATGAGAATACTGCATGTACAGAATAGCGTTATAACGTTCGACCGTAGTCACTATTTCTAAGTTTCGCCGACATAACCATGACCCCACATTTCATGAATATACTATCCTGGACACATAATATAATGTTCATAAATGGGGACAAATGTATTAGATGTTAAGATATTTGATCCTTAAGGATGTAGATCCCCAGTTTCACAATTATTACGACAATTTGCTGGTTACACATTTTCATCCACACAACTAACTATCGATATATAACGTTGAACTTCCCTCATCTCAATACTGATAACAGTCCTAGGGTCTGGTTATGACACGTGTTTCACTATTCTCTATAGACTGGCTTAAATTGCAGAACCAACACAAATTAAATGTGTTATATAACTGAAAAACAACAACACATTTATCTGAATTGTGGTGATTTATTCTGAATTTGACGTCATGTCAACCTTTAAAGAAATATAAACTGCATTATATTTAAATGTTTATTATATTTTTATAAAACATTAATTCAATAGCTTCTTTATAATAATGCATATATTCGTATGAAAATTATAAATATGTTGCTGTTGTTGTTGTATGGTGTTTAGCGTCGCTTTCAACAATTGTTCAGTTATATAGTGACGGTGTCTACTTGAGACAGTATTTTAGTCACTGTCAACCTAGAGGATCATGCCGCATGGCACATGGTATGATACCCAACCCAATCACATTATACTGACACTGGACCAACCGGACCTAGAACAACTCTTTAAATACTATATGTCTAAGCGAAAAGCTTCTAATCCCCTTTTCAAGTCTTAAGTATGACCCAGCAGTAATCCAACCTTCTGCATTTGAGGCTGACGCTTTGCGACCGCTGTGATTCTTAAAACACATTATTTTGACTATTTTTACAATAGCTTGAATGTTTAATTGTCTACTGTATGATGTTATTAATACACTTTCATTTTTCTGGGTTTTTTTCAAGATGACAGTGACAATGCAACTGCTCATTGTCGCAATGGCACTGGTATCGTTTTGTAGAGCGGATTTCAAGTGTCTCTGCAATTATCACGTGGAACTAAACGTCGTTGACAAGGTAAAATGGCTCTATTCGTAATTACCATTAGATGACAAATGCAGGATTGCACAAACATAACGTCATAGTCTATAAGACGTGATTTCTTTCAAAATTAGGTTCTGGTCATATCATGAGTGAAAATGCGATGAATAATCATGATTTTACATTTCGATAGTAAGAGTAACATAATAATCAAAACAGAAGCATTGCTCACAGATACATTATTTAGAACTTTGACACTGCTTGACACAGTCAGTAGCCCACTGATGGCCAATTCAGGGGGCAGGGGTTCGGATCCATGCCCGACCAATGAGCGTGTTATAAATGATCATTATAAATGTCTCCATCTAGAATGTGTTGAATTAGTCATTGGTGAATACAAATAAGAGGTATAATCCAAGAACGGTGATTGAATGCGTTGACAGCCGTCAGTTAAGTTTATACTAATTTGTTTTAGCTCGATTTGGAAGAAAGCTTTAAACATATATGAATCATTGTTATCTAATCCGCTTCCTTGATAGAGCTACATGTAGTACTCGGTGTTGTTTTTGAGAGAAATCGGGTCGATCTGCGGATTGAACCAGCAACTTCTGGCGTGAGCGGCCAACACTCTTTCCACTACATTACCGCCTGGCTATTAAATAACCGATATACTGTATAAAATACATTAGTAAAGTGTTATTAAATAAAGAATTGTGATAAATAAATTGCATAATACAGTTTGCATGTCACGCAATACGTTTATCTCGGCAATGTTTCTGATTGTGGTCAGTTAGAGATGAGTAAACGCGGCTTATTTGTCCTGTCTCTGTTTTATGGCATTATTACATTAACAATTCTTAAATTTTGATATATTTTAATTATAAATCTGAGATAAAGGACTATATTCTTTTATGTAACACCATTTCAAAAAAAAAAACGTGTTAATTGAATTTGCAACTATCCCCGTTATGTTTTGATGTATTTTAATGTTTGTTATATGTCACGTGTGTTTGTTTATAGTCCCACCAGCAGACGCTTGGTTATATGTATGAATTTGACTGTAAACCAGTCGTAGAAGACCAAACTTCCGGTGATACATGGGTGGCATTGGCGTACGAGCACAAGGTGAGTATTCCTCCCTTTCTCGTGCAATCTCGCCAAATTGCTTGCAAACAATATATCGCCAATCAGTGACCGCTCTTCACAAAGTCATTTTAAACTGTTACGTTTAAATCATTACTTTTCTAACTGTATACAAATGGGTTCGTAAAAACATATATCTGCAGCATCTATCTAATAAAGTGCTAATCCCATTCAACAAAATGAAAAATACAATAACGCTCGATAAGAAATGGGTAGGTAAATTTTCTACAACGGAACTTATTTAATAAATAAAATGTCACATACATAACCTGTGTTATGTTAAATATATTTTCTTTTCATTTGTTTTGCTGTCGAAATTACATTGATTCAAATTCCAGGTTATCTCACAGTATCTTCCTGATGTCCTGTACTTTAAGATGATAGGTGTATTTTAGAAAATAAAACAGAGCAAAACAATGTGCAAGTGGTTTAACGCTTTACCATTTTGCAATTCATTTCAGCTGGGATTTGTACAGAAAGACGCGCAGGTGCAGCTTCAGACGTGCCCCGGATCCCCGTCACAGGACGATATATGTACTCCTTTCTAATACCTAAAATATGTGTTATATAATATAAAATACGTTATTGTTGCATGATATAAATTAAGATATAAAGACACTGGTTGTGAAAGACAAAATACCTACACGCTACGCATAATGCAGTTTCCACTACCAACTTATATAATATTGATTAGCATGTTGAACACAGTATTGTTACCTATACAACCAGTACAAGTATTACATGTAACACACTAAGTAATTTAAAAGGACACACGCCATTTCTAGGTAAATTTAAACTTTAAACTATTTCTGACATTTACACAAAACGACAGCGAAATTCGACTAATTTCTTCAATAAGTATGCCGACTTTCTCTTTCATTTTAGAAAGGGCCGTAACTCTTGTAAATGTTTAAAAGGCATCCTTTAACAAAGACTTGTAACTGATATATTATTTTTTATCAAACTGACACGATACAAAAAATAAAAGGACTTGTGCATATGCATTTGCTGTTTCACACAACACTTAATTTTGCACTGTTCTATATATAGGAAAATGCACTTCTGGAACACATTACCAAAGGTTCTAAAATTCAATTGTTTCCATAGATAGTCCTCTGTTGGTCTAATTATGCAGAAAAAAACATGGTTTAATGACCCTCCTTAACGTTTGACAATTCTGTCCATGTGTTGCAGTGTATCTCTTACTTCAATACCTAATATCATCCAAGCATGTCAGAACTCGTGAAAATGTTCAAATGTTCTCATATATACAATGAAATAAGACAATATTATGAATTTTCAACAGTAACATTGCCCAACCGATTTACATAGCTCTAATTTCTTGGTCGCAAGACTCTTGCTACCGTCTTGATATTATAAGGGAGGTAATACTTAAATAATACCTTATCTGCAATTCAGGAAAAAAAATTTAAATTTAAGATGCTCTTGTCATAATTTACTGATCGAAAAAGGAAGACATATTGGTCTTGAGAGAATTGTACGATATTGTCAATTTTGTCATTAAGTGAATGGACGTGTAATCGGAAAGGAGATGTATTTCTTTTTTCAAGAGCCGATTTATTTTCTTCTTAGACTACTATTGGCTAAGATCAAGATACTTAAAACTATCTTAGACAATTATGTCCACTTAAAATTAACACAAGATAACTACATAAAAATCGTCCAATTAGTACGATAAGGTACCAAGTGTATATGAAATAAGAAGGCACTTGGTTCATTTTTGCACCAATGGGGCGAAATGTAACTTAAAAAAAAAATACTTTGATTAAAGTCAATATATGTTTTTAATTGTTTTTTCTATCCTATTTAATTGTCATTCAAGCGTATGCTTACAAACTATATATGCTTATTGTTTTCATTACTGAACAAACAATGACTATTTATACTTATATTTTCATATATTAAAATCAATATTTTCATGTGGTTTTAAATTCATGGTTTTAAATATTGAATCCATGCCTTAAAATGTAAAACTGATTTTTGTAATGCCATGTCCCGCTTTAAGAAAAATCAACTATACAAATAACACTCATGTCTGTTATGTATTAAACAGTGTTTTCAACTGAAGAACCAGCATTAGAAACAACACCGCAGATATCAATGAATGATACAAATGAGACACCAGTAACCATGATGCCAACTACAATATCGATCACAGAAAAAATGACAACCGCTACTGAGGCAACACCAACATCCACACCAAGACCAACAACTATTACAACCACGCAGAGACCAACAACTACTCCAACCACGCAGAGACCAACAACCACAACCATTACACAAAGGCCAACAACCACACCCACTACACAAATGCCAACAACCATTACCACTACACAAAGGGCAACAACAACACCAACGCCTATAAAAACTACATACATACCAACAGTGGAATCAACAACAACCACAACTAAAGCACCAGCAACGCATGCTAGTGGCCATCACGGTTAGTAATACATTTAAGATAGACAATGTAAATGCCATTTTTTCTCAACCAACATTACCATATAAATTAAGTAGAACATAAGTGAATAGTCAATGTATTGTACAACTTTTGAATATTGGTCTCTATGAAAAACTATAGACATATATCTGTTCATGTTTCGAACAAACAAACAAAACATGTTATTTCAGTTTAGAATCAGGTTTGTATCAACTTTTGATGTTATCGGATCAGTTTTGTGTTTCACACATGGCCGCTTTCGTATAAAAACAACTGGTGTGGCTAATAGTGATGACGAAGTCTTGTTTTATGATATTAGGACAAGGTGGCGACCACTGTTGTCACTACAGCATGTATGTATTATTCTAATTATGATTGTTTGTACATGTATACTGCTTATGTTTATTCTGTTTTGTTTGCAATATCCTTTGACTGCTACGACTTCTAGACCTGTTTGACAGCTATTTTTATTCTTTTCGTGTAGTCAATGTGTGCCCGCAGTTGGTGCAGCAATTTGCGATTGACGATGGGAATTATTTGACAACATCTAACAACACTTGCTATGAACTTGTAACAAGATTGTCTAATTGGAATGAAGCAGAAGCCAACTGCAAACAGAAAGGAGGAAATTTAGTTCATATAGAAAGCAAAGCAAAGCAAACGTTTATCTTCGACTTCATAGTAAAAAATATCGGCACTTATGTTGACCACAGCGCATGGATTGGACTGCATGATCAGAATCAGGAAAGTCACTACCAATGGGTGTCAGGTACCAGTTAATTTCAATTGAGATTTTTTGATTTTCAAAGTGATTCATTTTAATCGTTTGTATGTCTTTGTCGTAAAACATTTGGTTTTATATTATAAAGTACTCAAGCTAAACTTTACATATTTACATAGTGAAAACACAATTATAAAGTTCTAGAAGCATAATATTATTTCAGACCAAATATTTCACTATTCAATTGTTCAAAATAGTGATCCCAGGTTTTGTCACCAGTGACAAAATTTGCAAATTGATGATTTGATTATATTCCGGGAACATTTAAACAGTTATTTGGCAGTTTCAACAAGCGCCTTCTTTTTGTCGTCATTCAACAAGTGGGGCACACACCTAGAAGAAAATTTTATGATTTTTCTCAGAACGAAATGAATAGAAGATAGTGACACTTTTACAATGCGTGCTATTTTGCTACATTTTAACATACTTTACACCAGAATTAAATGTATTTTTTCCATCTACGAACTGTCTCATAAGACACTTTCGTCAACCCATAAACCAGTGTGAATTTACCAAAAATATATTTTTGATGACAGCCGATTTATTAGTACGAACTTCGATATAAGCCATTGGTCACCGACTGCCTATATTGAAACGACTTTTACTTTGGAACCTCGTGTTTCAGCAGATACATGTATATACCATTGTGTGGGTATTAAACAATAAGAGTTATACATACGTATAAATACGTATGAATGTAAAATGTCATGTAAATTTTACACGACTTATAAAATAAAAATACTTTTCGAACACCCCTCGTACATCACTTTTGCACATAATAAAGTAATTGTTCATCAGCTTATCAATAGAAACATAATATATAAATTTAAGTTGAAAACGATACACGTCGTCCAACCCTGTCCGTCCATGCTTCTCCTATCTTCTTTTCTTCTTAACTCAGCTTCTTACCGTGTATCACTGCTAAAATATTTGTATAAAGTAGATTGAAAATTGAGTCTGTATGAAACACGTATACTATTGATAAAACGTATTTAAGGTGAACCACTTACCTATACCGACTTTCATAATCATGGCTTTGCGGGTATATTTCAAAACCATGGAAGAGAAGACTGCATTGTTATGGGAGCTGATTATAACGGGGAGTGGGACGACAGGGAATGTGATATTGGTACTTATTATCACATTTGTCAATACCGTAAGTATGATTACATTAAGATATACGTTCTATTATCTTACCATATGATATTCCCTTGTGCTATGCATGAAAAAAAATAAAATAATGGGTGACGGCTGTTCTACTTAGATTAAAGTATATTCTCAGCTTTTAACACTGTTTGCCATGTAACAGAAGAGGAGGACAGCCCATAGTAGACTGTAGAAAAAGCTTTTACTTATAACAGTGCAGTAACTTCAAAGCGTTGTCAAACAAGTTTCTTGATCGAGCTACAGTTGCCATAAAGGAACTCTACGGCCAATTTGCTGTATTGCTGGATGCTGAAACCTACTGGAATGCCATATCTTGCTCGTGCTTAGGAAACATGTGGATAGTTGTTTGTGTAGAAATAGTGTTAGTACAATGTATGTAGTTACTTGGGAGCGTTTTCATCCAAGTGTCTTGATCGAGCTACAGTAATCATAAAGTATCTGTGCAATCATTTTTTTTTGTATAAATGAATACTTAATCATAATAGAACGTCATATATTTTTCGTCCAAGGAATCATTCGCGGAACGTCTTTGCTGAGTAATGCTTCCATTACTCTGTTTTTGTGATAGTCAGCGTCCATCTTTACACATTTTGGCAATGAATACAGGAGACGTATTGCCGTAAAATCTCAAACCATAAAACCCGGGGCAATTGGTTTCGTTTTACAAACTTTGTTTTGACGATCCTGTTAATTGCATCAAACATAATATATTCGCCTTCCATCATAACCACTCCCATAAAAAATATTGTATCGTCTATAGTAACAAAGGTTTCCATTCGGATAAACAGGCGTCGAGCGAGACTATGGAATTTCTTTTTTTTTGTTCATTACTAAACTTGAGTTCACGGTATATTCTCGTAACTTATTCTTCAATATGGAATGTATACACTATTGAAGGTTCCTACAGATACTCCAGAATTAGCTGCTATTTACATTTGTATAGGCGGATTACCCCGTTTGGGCAACTTGTCAATTTAACATATGATGTCATAAATGGCAGCAGTATGATGTTTGCTAATTTATACTTTTTTACCAGTCATGTCTGCTTTATCTCTTGAAAATCCATTTGTATGACGTAAACA
This sequence comes from Panopea generosa, assembly GCA_029582155.1. NCBI lineage: Eukaryota > Metazoa > Mollusca > Bivalvia > Adapedonta > Hiatellidae > Panopea > Panopea generosa. Next base: position 23,432,324 of record CM055910.1, read on the forward strand.
ATAAACTGTTGGAATGGAAATGTCATATCCCATTGTGTAACTTGCTTCACTGTATTCCTGCTAGGATATTTCTGCTGTAAAAGTCCTTACACCATACCATGAACGTCACCGTCAGTTTTACACCATCTTAACAGTCAGCATGAGAATAACTCAGAATAACATTTTCGACCATTTGTACTTGACTAATGAACACGTGTATTGAAGTTATTGGTACGTTACAAGTATTTTAGTTAAGATGTGTTTTACTTTTTTCCAGCTACGGTAGATTCTAGTACTATTCATTTGACTACACCAGACCCCTCAGTTATACAAGAAGGTAAATGTGATGTTATTATTAGTGTTATGATTGTATTCCTTGGAACCATCGAGTTAATCCATTATTGATCGAGAATTTAACGTCTTTTAAGTCATTTCTATGTGCTGTATGTTTCATTATCCCAACCGCTACATCCCTATGAACAGACACTTTCAAACCGAGCCGGCAATTATTATTTTGATACGTTCAGTCTTGAAATTGTGTTTTGTTTTATACATAATTGTTACTCTTTTTGTCTTTTTGAATACCTAGATCGTTTTCATTTTTATTGCATGATTTCCATAGTTTTCAATATAACTTGGCAACCTATTTTAAGTTATAATGGTACTACATGTATATGTATTTTTCTATTAAATAGACTTAGAATTCATTTTTAATCAAGTACTTTAGACATTTATATGCAGGGCCTTTGTTTCATTATAATACTGTTTAGGTAAATAGGAACTTAAAAAATCAGAATCGGAAATGTATGTTAAAATTCGTTTAATTATATCTCAAATATACCGGAAATAGATTATGAGCCGCAAAATCACTTCCAAAAATGTATTGATTGATAGAAAATATTTATACATAGGCCAGAAATATTTTCTTCTGAGCCAAAAAACTAAACTACATTCTGTGATTAAAAAATGCTCAAAATAATGATGATTTTCCTCCGTTAAAGTCAACCTAGTCAAAGCTAAAGGTCGGGTTTGATGGCATCCACATCAAACCGAATTAATCCACTTAAACTTTGATTCCAAATGTACCATTGTCGGGTCATTATGATTATTGAAATTATCATGTAATACTATAAACATTTGAAATTATTCCCCGGGTTCGCCACTTGGTTGACAATCGAAGACTACGTTCAACAATAGATACACTTTTGAATTTAAAAATGCTATTGGCTCAATAAAAGTGTGATATGCTTAATAAACGCAAAACTTGGAGATGAAAAAGAAGCTAGCCTTCACAATTTATAAATATATCGTAGTCAGTGCAAATTACAAACTTTAGATAAATGAGGTGCTGACGGATACTTACTAGTATTAAAACAATAATTTTATTGTTCATATTAGTGTGGGCCACATCAAAATGAATCACTTTCAATTTTGTATTTGGTTGAACTGCAAGCGTGCGAATGTGAGATATTATTTTTCTCCATTGCTACGACCCGTTTCATGATTGTGCAAAAGTATGAGAATGGCTTGTGAAACATAATGCTGTTTAGTCTTCTCTGATGCTACAAAAAGCAGAATAACAGTCCTTCATTTATATAGTATGCTTGAAGCATTTTTTATTCTGTTGTCAGGCGTAATTATGAATATAAAATATACTGTTAAAATCGAACGATGCACACATTAAGTTTATTATCAGTACAAAACGTTTAAATAACAAACAAAAAAATGTGTATTTGCTCCTAACGTATGATTTTACACAGAATTTCGAAACTCAGAAACTAAGAGCGATACATTCTAAACTTGTGAACTCACCTGGATTAACATTGAAATAGCATTTTGTATATTATATCAAACACACACATAAGTGTATTAATATGTAAGATAATAATTTTACGAGTGTATTTTTAGTTATGATGTCTCCTCATATGAGATAATTGCACTTTGTATGAATTTAATGAAAGATTCAGTTGGAAGCAGCAAGAATAGTAACGGGAGCAACAAAACTTGTTTCTATATCAGCTCTGTACAAAGAGACCTGTTGGGAATCCTTAAAATAAGAAGATAAAACCACAAACTTATCATTTATTACAAAATGCATAATGGATTATCTCCTTCGTACCTATGTTCACCCTAACCTGAAAATGATGGGAATCTTGTTGGCTATAACATTCGAAATGCACAAGACCTTAGGACGTTTTCATGTAATACTCAATTATATTTTAATTTATTATTACCGTCTTCTGTGCGTGAATGGAATTCTCTTCCCCACCTCATAAGAGAATCGCCTTCCCGTAATATATTCAAACAAATATCAACGCTAATAAACAAAAGGTTCCAAATCCTTATTATACAGGAAACCGAACTGCCCAAATATATCATACACGACTTTACTTGAATCAACATTTATTCAATTAAAACATAGTTGCAAGTCCAAATTGTTTTTGTGGTGAAATTGAGGACACATATCATTAATTATTAAGGTGCAGGCTATTGCACCAATATAGACAAAGAATGATGACTGAAATAAAATTAGCTTATCCACATGATCCTTCCTTGAATGATCTTCAGTATGGTAATGAAAATCTTACATTAACTGACAACAACTCGATTTTCATGACAGTTCAAAATTATATTATAAAGACCAAACGTTTCGAGTATCGCACACAGTTAAATAGATAATGACTTGTTATGTTTTTTTACTTACTTAATTATAACAACACGCCTCTATTTGATCTTGGATAGAAACAAACAATGGTTAATGAATGGATTGGATTGATAAACACAAACTTGCAAAATACTTATCCCCTGTATCGGAATAAACCAATAAAGAAAATAAAATCAGTGGAGTCTCTTTCTTTCTTTCCTTCTCTTCAACCAATACTCTCTTTTTTATTTTTTGAAATATTCTGAATAAACCATTATTTCTTTAATCAATTTTTGAACATTTGGCCAAATTGAAATTATTACGGAACAATATGATAAAGTCTATAAGAAATGTAAAATAACTGTTATGGAAGCAGATTTACCCAAGCTTCTAAAGCTTTTTTCTGTATCCTTTCCACATAATTCGTTAAACGTATGACTTTATTGTTAAATGTATGCTATATACATGTATATGTACTTATGTGAATACAATATTGTTTAAACTAATCAGGTTTAAACTCTGCCATGTTGTATTGTCCTACTGGCAGTTTCAAGGCGGTTATCTTTCATCATTTTCTCCCTTTACATATAGTGATTCTCTTATACATGTAATTAGTACTCGTAATAAGTATGCTCATGTTTGCTTTAGTGGATGTGTCCAGAATGTTACACTTCCTGCAGCTGATTGACTTCCTTAATTTTGCTACATATTCTATACTTCAAATACATTAATAGTTATATTGGTATTATTTACAGGCAATATACATCTGTGTTCCCATTCTGTTCAACAAGACTCTACGCGTAACCATGGCATTCTTGGTCAGTATGATCACAATTGCTATGAACTGATAGCTGGACTGAAATCAACCTGGGAACACGGCGAATCCCATTGTAAAACAATCGGTGGCCATCTTGCACATATAAGCAATGCTCAAGAACAAGACTTCATACAAAGATTTATGACTGAAAACTATCCACAGCATGCTGTATGGATTGGTCTCAATGACAAAGGCACAGAGGGCACCTTCCAATGGACATCAGGTACAAAAAAGTTAAAATACTCGTATACACTCGAAAACAGGTACTTAAATATTATATTGATTTTCCAATCCAAAGCAATATATATGACAAATACACTTGTATCAGTGAAATGTTTAAATGAATCATATTGTTACCATTTTAAGAGGTCGATTAGTTTTTTATTTGAAAAGCTTTCTGAAAAGGCATAAGCATATCGAATAGTTTTGTTTGCTGAAATGGTGTGTTTGATAATTATAAAAAATCAAAATTTTAAATGAAATATTTTAATCAAGAAAAACATATTTGCAATTTTGACATTCTAGGCTCTATGTCTTCCTGTGCATAACCATTACTTAGCACATACTGATACTAGCACAATCGTGCTGAAGGACACAACACACTATTTGTTGCAGTGGATCGATCCCTTGACAGTCGTTCACCAAACGTTTTACTTGATTTTATGTTTTACAACATTTCGAGGGAATATATTTTCGATATTCTTAGTAAATTCATTGTCTTTATCAAACGTTTGTAAAAGTCAACATTATATAGCAGTTTTAATGAGGTGCATGCACTCTCACTGTTTCCTTCAGGTGGCGCTGCGCAGTACACCAATTGGATTCCAGGGCACTTGAGTAACTTTGCTAGTCACCATGAAGAGGATTGTGTTGCGTTCATTCCTTACAAAAGTGGACAATGGGACGACATACCTTGTGGACATCGTGGTTTTTTTGGTGGTGATACTGGGGAGACACATCCTATATTGTGTCAATACAGTGGGTTCATTTCTTTGTGAAAATATAGACCTGTTGTAAAAATACAAAAGCATGAATGTTGTTCATGATAAATAATTATAATACGTAAATAAATGTCTAGTTATTAAACATGTATATATACTTTACACAAACAAAAACACACAACTGACCAGTGTATAGATTTATACGTTGCAGGTTATATTTGGTATTACAACTTATATATTCATGCTGACAATTTATGTCGTTGGCGTAAAACCAATAGCCTTCACAGCTTTTATTAAAGATTTATATCAGTAATTATAGTTTAATTGACATAAAAAAAAACTTTATGCAACTAGTATTTATTTTGTATAATTTCAGAAACAAGAGAACCTGGTACACTAGTCGGCAAATAGGTTGCACATGTCAGCAAGTCATATATATGTCAATTGGTTGATTTCCTACATTCTTGGTGATGTGTGTTTTAATTTTTGACATGTATTATCAAATAAAAGTTTGATAACTAAGATTTATAACTGCTTTTTTCTTTAAATATGACATAGGATATATATATGTTCTTAGCATTTAGAGATAGTTCTATAAGGTATAGTCGGCCCGGTTTAAGATTATTGTAACTTGGTGGGGTATCATATCATGTTTGTAGGGCAAAATAGACTAATATGACTCCGCTCAGAATATGTATTAAGTAGATACCGTCGCAATATAATTGAAAAAATGTCAAAACCATACATCAACAACAACAGCATTAAATAGGGTAACAAAACAAAGCAGAAAAAATAGTATAAGATTTATTTTAGACGACCGCTTTATCTTATTCACGACCGTCATACAATGTTAAGTAATAACGTATGTGAGGCAGAGATAATGAAAACTTATAAGTAATAAATAACAGTACTACATGCAGGTAGTAAGATCAAAGAGAAAACAGATTTATGAAGACATGTTGGAGAGAATTTATCGAATTGAACTTAGACAACGGGCGACATGTTGCCTAATGAATAATTTAAACAACTGTAAATTAACAAAACTGTATTGAACACTTGCGACTATTGCTTTCACTAGTTACCGTGACATTGCAACATTAACTTGACAAAATATAAGGTATATATGTATGTATCTGCTTGACCGATGCAGTGTAGCAGCTGTAAAAATCATCATGGTTTTTTACTACTCAGTGTTGATTTTTTCTTCTTTCTTGGAATCATGGCGATTGAGTCCATTTAGTTTTGTCTGAATCATCTATCGTGACAATGCAACGTTCAAATATTGCGTACTCGTACGAAAAACCCTTTTAATATTTAGATTATATCTGCAGGCTTATAGTTCTAGTTCATAAAATTTTGTTTTTTAACAATATGAAAGAACTGTAGATATGCCTTTGAGAAACAATGTATATAAAAACGTCCAAATTAAAACATTTCGTAACTTGAATGGTATCAAGAGAAAAAAAACCGTATCAATTTAGTGCAGTGGTTGCCAAAATACGTGTGTTGATATTGTTACATATCATGGAATCATTGAGCCCGAGTAGTTTTGTTTGAAAATAAGATAATTTTAAATGTATTTGGAGTTCGATATTGCATTACACCTTGTAAACAAAACCATTTGAGAATCCAAGGTGTTCGATAAATGAATATATACGTTTTGCCCATTAAGTACCGTTAGTGCTATGGAATTGCTCATTTTAAATTGTGTGTCGTGGAGAATCCATATTTTTCATTACTTTCAACCAAAACTTAAATGATTTCCTCTTTTTTTATAAATAATAACAGGAATCTACATAGTTAACGGTGTGCAGCTTGGTTAGGAATTTGTTTTAGTACACTTAATACATATTTACAAAAACGTTAATGTATATGCAGTTTGTCAACTTCTTTAAGAGTATCCAAACCCCGGTCTTAAGAACTTTACAAAAGAATAGGAACAAACATGCTATCACATATTAGTCTGAATATCTTCAAATGTCTACTTTAGCTTTATTAAATGACAAAAGATGGCTATTATGCATTTAAAAATTGATCAGAAAATATTTTATCAGCATATCAAAGGTTTCAATAAACTTGACATCTAAATACATAAAATAATCAGCAAGCTCGATATATTCACCACAATGAATTATACACAATGGGTTTCGTGTTTGCTTTTCAACAATACGGGCCTTAGTTTTATAATCGTTTATTTTGTGTCCCAATTTATCTGGAAAAAATGGAGTAATTGTCGTTATGCGCTGATAAACAGTTTGAATCCGTAGTAAATACCATTATATCATCAGAAAATAAGCACATATTGTATAAGGCAATATTTTAAGATCATTAAACATGATGTCATCGAAGTTTATTATTGATAAACAATGTAAAACGTAACAGAGATAAGGATTTGTCGTGTTTTAATCCGAGTGTAACATCAAAAAAACATATTCATATTCGGTAATATCTTCACACATGATTTGAGATCACAATAAATATATCCAAGCGTGCTAATAATTTTACAGCTGACCAAAGAATCCAATTATTTAACACAAAGAGCATAATTTATTATTATTGTATAATAACTTTATCAAACGCACGTTGATAGTCGATGAAGACACACCATAGAATCTTGATTTTAGACAATACTTTTCTGTATGATTGTATGTAATAAATAAATGGTACAAAAACCAAATTTGGCGTATTTAACACATTTCGCACCAATTATTTAGCCTATCACTCAACACCAGCGAGAATACTTAGGCCTCCATCATTACAAGTGCATTCCCCTTATAATAAGAATGGTCATTGTTACCCCCCTTATTGTAGATAGGAATCAGGACTCTTTTACACCAGGCGTCAACATATTTACATGTATTGTGTATGCGTTAAAAATGGTACATAAATAAGAATTCTTTGTGTCAATAAAGACACTGACAACAGTGTTACCAGTATCACAGAGGTTATAACGATTTAACAAAGAAGTTTCTTTCATCATTTCACTAATAGTAAATGGGTTATCTAACGGTTCAATATTTACTGGCTTATCCCGTGAGTCATTCAATGTTTGCTCGTTACACTGATCTCATGGCGGATTGATACATCAGCGAAATATCTTGCAAACATATCGGTACTGAGGTCAGTTAGTGGTCTGCTGATTCTTTAATTTATTTAAATAAATACAAAACTTACGAGGTGAGTTTTACATAAATTTGATAACTGTGCCTTTTCGTTGGTATAAAATTTATACCTTGAACTTCGTTTGACTTCACACAATTAGTTATACAATTTAAAAAATAGGTTGTATTAATAGGGATTTATCAGCCATCAATATGCGTTTAGATTTTAAAAATAGTATTTAAGTCTCACGACAGGAATTATCAAACCATAGTACTCATAACATACGCTTCTTAGTTTATTTTAGCTTTCGTACTATATTTTCGCCCAAAGCACTTGATTTAAATATCATGTACAGCATCTGTATGATACTCTGGTTAATGTCCAATTCTCCAGTTAATAAAACATTAGTTACAGCCACAAAACTATCCTTTAAGTTATTAAGCATTTCTTAAAAACTATTATTTTCAGTAGAATCCCAGACAAATTTACCGCATGCAGGTTACAATAGACGACGTTAACGCATCATTGTATTGCATTGAGGATATAAATGGGCAATGGTCAGAATTATTTTAACTAGTAATTACACAATGACAGCGGTAGACACCTGCCGATTTCTATACATAGACTAAAGCCCTCCTCCAGTAGACCGTTAATAATAACAATAGTATTCTCTTTGTAAAGAGTTAAAATGATTAACATTTTTGTGGTCTTCCCTATCGGGCACTCTGTCTTAAGTAGAAATGAATACTCATTATGCAGATATTAAAATTAAAATAATCAGATTTCTATCAGAAACAATTATCAATACTAGGTTTTTATGACGATGGATTTGGTTCAATAGCTTTTACTAATTTATATAAGCTGCACTGCGAAGCTTAACATATCGAACATATAGAACATAACATTTTGAATCCGTTTCATTAGATACAACAGGTACTGATTGTTGTTTCTGAAACGCCATTGGACCGAGCCTGAGGTTGAAAAGCGGCATCTCGTGTAAGCGGCCAACCCTGAATGTATTGCTTAAATAATCCGCTAAAATATTATGAGACATATTTGTCAAATGATACTTCTCTACCACATGGTACGTATCTTAATAACCAGAGATTTATCAAGTTTTTCCAGTGCTTTAAGATGCAATCTTGGTTTACCATAGTTTGCCTTTTAACCAACCCAACCAACAGTCCGATTTAATTATTCGGTTTAAACATATTTATTCATTCTGTTTGAATACAAATAAAGATTGGAAAGGGAGTTCTTCTTCATGACATATATTAATTGACAGATCTGGCAGATCATTCCAAATTTATTTTATGCTCTTAACATTACGAATATAACTTAGTATACACTTTATACAAAAATAACATACTGTTAGGTTTATTGGTTCTTATAGGTTTAGGAAACTTAGAAAATGAAGTGAGTTATTAAAAAAGAGAAAAACGAATAAAATGATTAAAGTTTGTCATATATTTAATGAATTCACATATTTATTATTTGATTTGTTAAACACGGGCTTGAAAAATATATTCATGTTAAATCCTCTATAATTATAGTCTATCACTTAAGGTTATACCTTACAATATGTACGAAAATATGTGGAAATATGAGGAACTTTGCGGACGAAAACGTTAGCCGGAATTTGCTACAGAACTCATTTCTATGCCACAAGTAAAGGTTTATTATTCTACAGTCAATACACAGCATTCTAAATATAACTTCACCCTGTAATTAACGACAAACATTTACTTATTATAATATATGGAACAAATGACACATGTATTGCATTTGATAGTTTAACAGCATGGAATAACATCATATTTACGAAATATTGAATATTATCCTTTATTTAAACTCGAAAAGGTTTACTAACACTTATTTCGTCCGATTGGCAAAAGTATCTGGTAAGTCATTAATAGTACTAAATATATGTTCAAGGAACCCTGTACAGGCCACTGTTCCAGTCATAACGAGAAAGACTTGTAGTGTATAATCCTTACCTACATGGACAATGGGACGACATACCTTGTTTGGCCAGATTTTTTTGATGAGATACCTTCGAAAGCAATGTTTACATTTATACATCATCCAAAATGCTATAATGTCGCACTCTTATTACTCTATGATTCACTATAATTTTATTTATAATTGTCAATCACAGTCTACATGAAAATAAAGTAAAACTAAGAATACTAAATACACTTTTCATAATTAAATCCCCAAGTTTAGATCACATCCGACACGTACGGCTTCGTTAATTTCATAACCCTAATGATGAATACACATGTATATATACTTGCTTTTGAACTAGCAATTGTATTTCAACGTACAGAGACATTATCTAGCAGAATTTGTTTCGGGCAGTGTTGATGGTTTCAACTATTGATTAAACTAAACGTTTAATTTTCTCGATATCTCAGTCGTTAAAACATTGACGATTGTTGGGTCATTGTTGTAGAGAGAAAAGGTAGAATGACACACACTGCTATCAGTAATAATGACCTACATTTTAGATTGAGATCGTTATACAAAATTATCTTCTATACATATGCAACGCCATATCTTATATTAATATCAAACTTACGAATATTCTGTTTGGAGATAAGCCTTTACATTGTCATATAGAAAAGTGGGTATGTACTCTTGTTGTTTTTCGTCTAAAACGTATGTTTTGTGTTAAAGTCACTTATTAATTATCATTTTTAAAATAGTTTAATCAAATGTTATTGGATCAATGAAGTTATATATTACGTTTGTAAATTGGAAAATATTAATAATATTAGCCTGTATGTAATTAGGCAAAAGGCCCGCATTCATGGGAGTTTAGAGTTCATGTAAGATGTGTGACAGCCTTCAAGAATATAGCATAAAAAGGTCTAAAAATAGAGACGTGAACTCTTTTGATGGTTAATTAGCGATCACATCTGTCCAGCATGGACATGAGAAAACGTGACTTGTATATACATTAGCTGGGACTTTAATGTCAATGAGTGTGCAGCAGTTGAGTTTGAGTTTTGGACTGGGACAGAGTGGTTTGAGTTTTAGGCAGGAAGGCCGGGAATGTGTGGGCTAAGAGAACAGATGAGAAATCTTGTCTGAACAATGTTTTCTATCGTATATTGTGTTAAAGTAGTGACAATTACAGTTTAAATGCAAGATGTAATAACGTAGAATAAAGTTGTATCAAAATGAACTGCGCTTTCTGTTAGTTTGTGAACAGTATATAATACGTTTTTAGTATGAATATGAGAATGGATATTTCCTATAATCCGTACAGATAGTCATTCTCTTTACTTACGTGTTCTATTGTTATATATCATATGCCCATATCAAATTCGCAATTCTTATTGTTCAAAAGTGGTCACATGAAAGGTCAGCTCAAAGTGATATTGACCGCTGTTTAGGTCAGTATTGGCATGAAACCGTTATAAACAAAGGGGAGTCATTCACAACACTCGTCTGGTGCAAGATGGAAAGTATAAAAATTAAAGAACGAAATTATTTAACTAATAATGAAAATTTCTCATTTTGGAATTATTACACATATGATATAATAATTAAAGACTTGACTGACGTGAATATGTAGTTCTACGAATCTGAGAAAAAGGATAATGACGATGCATTATACTGCCTTCCCACAGAGGCCATAATGTTCATGAAAAAATGTATTGAATTTAATTCAGCAAAATACATCATATATTATACCTTAACGCGTTAACGCGTAAATGCATCCACCACCATGAACTCTAAAACACGCTTAAAGCAACAACGTATGGACTGGCTTGATTTCGTACTGACAAGGTCTTACTACGTTCTAACTACATACTTACTGCAGCACTGAAATGCTCTGACTATGATACAAGACCGCCTTATAAGACTGTTTACAAACACATACAGATCGTTGGCTCGGCGCAAAACCCCAGTAACTAACATTTATCCCAAAATGACTTTTTTCAATAATTTGGTATATAAAGGTAAGTTACACCTCCTATCAAAATATGGTGGTTGAAATTTTTTTTTTTTTTAATTAAAATAAAAGCAAAATCCAGTAACTGCATTTATGATTTTTCTCAGCATAAAACCCCAGTAACTGCACTTACTGAGTTTTTGCACTAAGTTTTTAAAGTACAATACAAAAAATCAATAACGCAAAAAGCCAGTATTATCTATGATTTTATAACTTTCCTGCACTATATTTTTTTATTGACACTCCCTCCCCCTAGAAAGGAAAACAAATATCTGTATCTGAATGACAGCAGCATGTTTTTAAATTATATAGATATAAATGAACAGATTTTTCTACTTCTGAACTAGAGGATGGTAGTGAGATAAGTGATAGAGGCGATGATAGTGAGATGAATTAATATAGTGGTAGTGTTGGTAAGTCTGGTGATAGAGAGGATGTTAGTTAGATTAGTGATAGAGGTGATGATAGTGAGATGAATTATTATAGTGGTAGTGTTTGTAAGTCTTCTGATAGAGAGGATGGTAGTGAGATTTGTGATAGAGGCGATGGTAGTGAGATGAATTATTATAGTTGTAGTGTTGGTAAGTCTGGTGATAGAGGGGATGGTAGAGAGATTGGTGATAGAGGCGATGTAGCAAGATAAATTATTATAGTGGTAGTGGTGACAAGTCTTGTGATACAGGGGATGGTAGTGAGATTAGTGATAGAGGTAATGATAGTGAAATGAATTATTAAAGTGGTAGTGTTGGTAAGTCTGGTAATACAGGGGATGGTAGTGAGATTGGTGATAGAGGCGATGGTAGCAAGATGAATTATTATAGTGGTAGTGTTGGTAAGTCTGGTGATAGAGGGGATGGCAGTGAGATTAGTGATAGAGACGATGATAGTGAGATGAATTATTATAGTGGTAGTGTTTGTAAGTCTGGTGATAGAGGGGATGTCAGTGAGATTAGTGATAGAGGTGATGGTAGTGAGATGAATTATTATAGTGGTAGTGTTAGTAAGTCTGGTGATAGAGGGGATATCAGTGAGATTAGTGATAGAGGCGATGGTAGTGAGATGAATTATTATAAAGGTAGTGTTGGTAAGTCTGGTGATAAAGAGGATGGTAGTGAGATTGGTGATAAGAGACGATGGTAGCGAGATGAATTATTATAGTGGTAATGTTTGTAAGTCTGGTGATAGAGGGGATGGTAGAGAGATTGGTGATAGAGGCGATGGTAGGGAGATAAATTATCATAGTGGTAGTGGTGGCAAGTCTGGTGATACAGGGGATGGTAGTGAGATTGGGAATTAAGGCGATGGTAGTGAGATGAATAATTATAGTGGTAGTGGTGGTAAGTCTAGTGAAAGAATTAATGGTAGTGAGATGAAAAGTGATAGTGGTGGTAAGTCTGGTGATAGAGGCGATTGCAATGAGATGAACAATGGTAGTGGTGACAAATCTGGTGATACAGGGGATGGTAGTGAGATTGGTGATAGAGGCGATTGCAATGAGATGAACAATGGTAGTGGTGACAAATCTGGTGATACAAGGGATGGTAGTGAGATTTGTGATAGAGGCGATGGTAGTGAGATGAATTATAAAAGTGGTAGTGTTGGTAAGTCTGGTGATACAGGGGATGGTAGTGAGATTGGTGATAGAGGAGATGATAGTGAGATGAACTATTATAGTGGTAGTGGTGACAAGTCTGGTGATACAGGGGATGGTAGTGAGATTTGTGATAGAGGCGATGGTAGTGAGATGAATTATAAAAGTGGGAGTGTTGGTAAGTCTGGTGATACAGGGGATGGTAGTGAGATTGGTAATAGAGGAGATGATAGTGAGATGAACTATTAAAGTGGTAGTGGTGACAAGTCTGGTGATACAGGGGACGGTAGTGAGATTTGTGATAGAGGCGATGGTAGTGAGATGAATTATAAAAGTGGGAGTGTTGGTAAGTCTGGTGATACAGGGGATGGTAGTGAGATTGGTGATAGAGGAGATGATAGTGAGATGAACTATTAAAGTGGTAGTGGTGACAAGTCTGGTGATACAAGGGATGGTAGTGAGATTGGTGATAGAGGCGAAGATAATGAGATGAATTATTATATTGGTAGTGGTGACAGGTCTGGTGATACAGGGGATGATAGTGAGATTGGTGATAGAGGCGATGATAGTGAGATGAACTATTATAGTGGTAGTGGTGACAAGTCTGGTGAAAGAATGGATGGTAGTGAGATGAACTATTATAGTGGTAGTGGTGGTAAATCTGGTGAAAGAATGGATGGTAGTGAGATTGGTGATAGGGGCGATGGTAGTGAGATGAATTATTATAGTGGTAGTGATGACAGGTCTGGTGATACAGGGGATGGTAGTGAGATTGGTGATAGGGGCGATGGTAGTGAGATGAATTATTATATTGGTAGTGATGACAAGTCTGGTGATACAGGGGATGGTAGTGAGTTTGGTGATAGAGGTGATGATAGTGAGATGAATTATGATAGTGGTAGTGGTGGTAAGTCTGGTGAAAGAGTGGATGGTAATGAGATGAATAGTGATAGTGGTGGTAAGTCTGGTGATAAAAGCGATTGCAATGAGATAAATAATGGTCGTGTTAGTAGTCTGCTGATAGAGGCGATGGTAGTAAGATGAATAGTGATAGTGTTGGTAAGTCTGGTAATAGAAGGGATAGTAGTAAGGTTAATGATAGAGGCAATCGTAGTGAGATGAATAGTGGTAGTGTTGGTGAGTCTAGTGATAAGAGGAGATGATAGTGAGATGAATAGTGGTAGTGAGGATAAGTGTGGTGAAAGAGGGGATGGAACTAAGATTGGTGATAGAGGCTATGGTTTGATATGAATAGTGGTAGTGGTGGCAAGTCAGGTAAAAATGTTAGTAATAGAAGGATTTCTACTGAGATGAATAGTAAAATAAATGGTACTTGTGATAAGAGTTGTAATATAGAAATGAGTGAGAATACAGTTGATGATGATGATGACAGACCATTGATTTACTTTGCATGACCCGTTAGGAATTTAATCCCTCACACCTCTGAACTCAATAGCCCCTCTAATGAATGTCAAATGTGAAATGTCTTAAATGTAGGCAATCAAAGTAGGGGGAGAAAAAAAGAAACAGGAATCTAACTGGAAAAGAAATATTATATAAAATAAAAGAAACAGATGTCTTAGCTATACAAGTCATTGTGGGGTGAATACATATGCTAAATCAGTTAAAAAAGGTTGTTGATTGCTTTGTAAAAGAAATGTCAATTTCATATTACAGAAACCCAAAGGGAAACTTTATTCAATGATTTCTGGGATCTGGTAATATTGATCGCCAAAGAGACTATATGTCTCGAATAATTCTAGAACAACCAATTCTAAATAAGACCAATAGTAAAAGGAAGGTTTCAAAGAAATACTGTTTGTTTATTAATGGTAATAAAGCAGCCAACTTGTCCGTTAATTTATTATTAATTTTTAGCATAACTGTCAAATATAGTTATAGTTACTATTAATGTTGAATGACTGCTATTGTAATTTAATTAATGAAAAACGACACGTTATTTGTAATACGATGACTCAAAGCAACACATTTTTAGATAAAACACTGCTAAAAGATGAAAATTTTTGCATTTTTTTTTTAAATTACTAAAGATTATAATTGACAGATACTGCTCAAATAATCTTAAGAATTATTTTTTAATTGCGATATGAAGTACAGAAATAGTGTTTATAAAAGAGAAATATGAATCATTCTGTTTATGGTTTTAAAACAGTTTATAATTCCACAGAGCTTTCTATTCATGCCTATTGTGAAGCTTAATAAATATCAGCGTAAGAAAAGAAATGTTTCATTTTAATATTATTTGATTTTTTAACTTAAAAACTAATAAAAAAAACAAAATTAATTTTATAAGTTATAGCAAGTCATTTGTTATGTGCATGTTTACTATGTATATTTGTATTATGGGCCAGAGGCCAGAATTACTTTTGAATAAAATAGTGTTTGAATAAATATTGTCTATTATAAAAGTCAAATAAACTCTTTTTTCCATTAAACTAATGTTATTATACTAGTTGTACTGTTTAGTAAATCTTTGGCCATTTTAATTGTACAATATACCTTTTAGAGTTAATACTGATGTTTTGTAAAAATAAATTTAAGAGCAAAAAAACAGTAAATGCACTTACTGGAGTTTTGCACAAATATATTTCAGAACAAAAAATCAGTAAGTGCTGTTACTGGAGTTTTGCGCCGAGTTTTTCAACGCAAATTTCCAACTTAATTTTTCAGATTACTTTTCATACTTTGTTAATTTTTTTTTTATACAAGATACAAATGTGAAGAACTGTTTTTAATGAATATGCTTAATTATAAGATTAAACTTAAGTCTTTTAACTAGTAATTGATATAATCAGTTTTTTGTCTCTCCTGATAAGTAAGAAAAATGCAGTTACTGGGATTTTGCGCTGAGCCAACGAGATATATTCGTGCATGCTGTTTATTAGCACTTTAAAATGTTGCATGCTGTTGTTAAGTAATCTGACTAACGCTCGATCAAAACCCTACTATAGACAAATGTTGTTCATTGAAAAGATATTTTATGCCCCAATTGTGAATTACACCCTCCTAAAATTGAACGTATGCGACGAGAAATGCTTTCTTTCTTAAATCAAACTGTATGTTCACTTATAAATAAAGAGTATTCTCAAAGGTACATTTTCATATTGTAACAATACTAGATACGTTACTTAATTATCTCTTAGTTGTAAACAGATTACCTTCAAATATTTTCATATTGAATATACTGCGATCTAGCATAAGAATTACATTTTGTTATGTATGCCAGTAAACCAATTCTTGAATGCATTAAATATCAAATGACTATGAATCGTCAATTCTTCTTAACATGACGTTACGCTAACAGTGTTTTGAGCTACTGGACCTCTATTATTAAAAGCAGCGTACAGCGTACAGTAAATACTCGCCTTTCCTCTTAACCGTTTTTGTTGTATTGTAGATAGGATACGAATCGTTGGCGACGGTCATGGATACTCTTTTTCTGCTTGTTATTGCAACATTGGTGTGTTTTGGTAATTGTGATTTTCCCTGCGTTTGTAATACGCAACCTGATCGAATCGTCTATGGAGAGGTTGGTGATTTATTATAACTTTTTACTTAGTCTCATTGCTCATATAAAAAAAATTAGGCAATAGTAATCATTAATCAACTTTTCAACACAAACATTTTATAAGATTTTTTACACGGGTTGGTGTGTTCTTGAAATATTTAATTTTTAAATCATACTCTGCCTGCCGAAGAAGCCTCTTGACTCGGATGATGCACATTTCACAGGAAGTCTTAGTTTACACTTCTGTGTACTGATTATCTTAATCCACTCCTAGTACTATTTTAAAGTTATAAAACAAACATCAATATTTAGTTTCTACTGTTTGGTGTTCAACTTAGTTTAAATCTAATGCTCTTTGTGCTATTAATATCACACTCTCGAATCCGAATATTAATCAAATAGTAAATTATTTTTTTTTATTCAGAACCACTCTGTTATTATCGGACATATGAAGAAATATGAATGCAAACCAGTCATAAAAGAGAATGTAACCGACAATTGGATAGCTATTGCTTTTTATCATCAGGTAAGTATGTTACCGAATGGTAAGTATCATAATTTAACCAAATGTAAATATAGGAATAATACGGAAATAATTTCCAATGAGTGTCAATGGACATTGCATCTATAGTAATTATTTATAAATACAATGTATATATTATGTTAACATGGTGTCAACATTTGAAGCGAATTGCAAACTTCTCTCTACATGACTCATTACACAATTCATGTTCTATATAACATAAGCTCTGATACTCTCTATATAACATAAGCTCTGAGAGTGTCTATATAACATCTGCTCTGATACTGTCTATATAACATCTGCTCTGATACTGTCTATATAACATAAGCTCTGAGACTGTCTATATAACATCTGCTCTGATACTGTCTATATAACATCTGCTCTGATACTGTCTATATAATATAAGCTCTGGGACTGTCTATATAACATAAGCTTTGAAACTATCTATATAGCATAAACTCTGAGACTGTCTATAAAACATAAACTCTGAGACTGTCTATAAAACATAAACTCTTGGACTTTCTATATTACATAAATTTTGGGAGGACGGTCTATATAACATAAACTCTGAGATGGTCTATATGACATAGGCTCCGAGACTGACTTTATAACATAAACTTTTGGATGACAGTCTATATAACATAAGCTCCGATACTGTCTATATAACATAGGCTCTAGGAGGACGGTACATATCAAATAAGGTCTAGGGTGTTCTATATATAATAAGGTCTCGGATTTCAATAGTAAATTGAGAAATTTCGCTAGAAAATTGTTTTAAGTATTTTCTACTAGTAAAAACAATACAATGACATTCATCAGTAAAAAAGAAGTCCTCACATTTACTAATGTACATCCATCTGTTATAAGTCAATAAAAGTAACTTTACTAAGAAAATCAGTGTTGTCCTATCGTATAATTATGCAATGCCAGCTTTTGAACGCTATGAACCATTTTCGAATAAAATAACATAGGACTTTTATTTTAGTCCAATGCTTGTGTTTCTGTCACTAAGAACGGGGTACAACTGTACGTGTAATTATACAGAAAATGCTTACTCAGTTTGTTGACACATCTTTAAGATTAACTAAATATTATAATCTCAATTCACATTTTTTCACCACTAAAAGCTTATTTATGTCCTAAAATATATCCATAGCTAAAGAAGTTGAAGAAGTTTTTTTCTCAAACAATCCAACCATCTTACTGAAAACGATGAAAAGCGGAAGGCGTCCAACTTTTCGGCCACTGTAACGCGTAAATCTTTCTCAATTGAAATCATATTGGCTGTATCAAATGATGTTCGTGTGGTACATTTTTAACAAAGATACTATATATATTATGAAAGCATTCATATAAACTTCTGGTCTCACTACACTACACAGTTGTATTTTATTTATATGACATAAGTTCTAGGATTTCTACGGTAAGAAAATCCACATCATAACTGATAGGTGGATCTGATTTCTTATTTTAAGAATTATTTCATTAAAAACGTATCTTAAATACTCTAAAACAAATCTGTATGTTTAAATAGAAAAAAAAACAGTTTCTTTTTTAACACCGGCGATGTCTTGTTCCAGCATATGCTATACTAGTTTTGCTCTACTCATCTGCAGCAAGATATCAAGTTCCTATGGACCATGTAGAAAATATTTCGAAATAGATTAAACAGCACATTTTAATGCCAGAACTATAAAGAGGCACAACATAGTGAAACGTATAGAGTTTTGCCCCCTTTTATTGACGGTAAAACTATTATTTCGTTAAAGAAATGCTATCTAGTTTGGTTCTAAATATTTTCATTATTTCTTGATCAAGATGAGCAGAACAAACCGCTGGTATAACAGCTACTTCATAATCCATGACCTTCTTTCGATTTTACCAGACGTAACTTGAGGCAGTTTAGGGCTTTTATTTAAAAGTAATTTAGAAGTATCACTGCGCTGTCAATATGTTCGTGCGGATATTTAAAGAAAAACAATTTTATGTTACAATACTTTCGCATCGAGAACTGGACCTCATTTATATTGAAATTATGGCAACATTCAACAGTGCAGGGATACCTAAAGTAATAAAATATCTTGAAAATATTTCAAAGTATTAGTAGAAATTATTATAAAAAATCGAAAACCAGTAAGGATTACTTTGCATGGCTAATTGACAGTTTTACACTAGGATTACCTATTTTCTAGAAAACAAAATACTGAAGCCGAGTCTTCAATGCGGGTAGTTGTGTCATCTTCGTCTCATGACGAACATATCGCTTCATATTTGAGTTGTGTAATTGTTTAAATTTTCAGATAGGGTTTATAAACAACACATACACACACACATCAGAGTTAAACACCTGTCAAGGAGATCCATCACAAATCGATGCATGTAAGTGTGCATTTTTTTCTTAAATGTGCAGTATCTAATGAGTATAGTTTACTGATAACTGATTTAACTTTTATAACATATTACATTCGGTCCAGCCTCAGAAATAAAAATAAACATTTTTGATATAAATGTATCAAATCGGCAACAATCATTGTATGAATAAACGCGTAGTTATAATAAAACTTATAAAAACACATTATTTGAGATTGTATACATTCTGTATAGTAAATTACTTGATAATTCAGTCATTGAAATAAATAAAACAAAGAAGGAGCTAGTTTATTAAATTTAAACATATTTTTTTTATGATGCAGTGTTTACAACGGAGAGACCAACAACCACTACCACAACATTAAACCCAACAACCACTGCCACTTTGCAAAAGTCAGAAGCAACACCTTTACATATAAAAACTACAAACAGACCAACAATGGAGTCTACAGCAGTAACAACCAATCAACAAGCAACACAAATTACTGTTGGTCATGGTATGTTATATATATCAGGCAAAAACACGCTACGAATGTAAAGTCCGAATGGTTGTGTATGTAAAATATATTACAAATGACATAATTGATTTTTAAATGGAAATCTCCATTCTTAAAATAGACATCACCTAAATTATGCTTTAAGACCTTAGCAACGTCATTCAGACTCTTACTTAGAGAAAACATATTGAACTACGTGTAAACCTGTATAATGGATCAAACTAAAATTACAATGTAATCACGTGGCTCATTAAATACGTTATGCAAATTGAGGCGGGAAATCTATTTTAGTTTGAACTAAGTGCGTAGCTCAAGTTGGGAAATTCTTTTTCAATTTATCATTTTAGCATGTTTAAATGTATATTCTTTTGGAAATACGGGGTGAGTGAATTTATATAAGCAAGCTATAATGAAACAAGATGTTTAAGCCATGTTTTTAAATACTGATATATTTCATTTAGAACATCCCGGAAGTCTCAATCAGGAGAAACAGACGTTGCTTTATTAAATCCAAGTGTTAGAAAGGCCTTTGTTATTTGCAATCACAACAGCAGCCTGAATACAATATGACGGCAGGACAATATATCTTCTTACGACGCTTCAGTGCTGTTATTATTTCTAGTTCCTTTTGGAGAAATTATTGAGTACTGCTTGGAAAATAACAAACATCCACTTAAACCGATGGTAGAAAATGGGAAAGGTGTAAAATAATCCATTACTTTTCATGAATTCAACTGACCCTATAAAACCGATTCTGTATTTTTTATGTCTTTGTTGTGATCTTTGTTTCAAATAATTTTTACCGGATATTAATGGCTATTATAACAACAGTTTTCCTTGTAAGGTCGTACAAAGCCACACTGTACTTAACCGCAATGTTGTAATGGAAGGGTAATTAAGTACATTAATGGTCAAAACGCTACATTTGATAGATCAATTAATGGTCAAAACCCTACCTGTGGTAGATCAATAAAAGCCAAAATGTTACATTTTATAGATCAATTAATGATCAAAACGCTACCTGTGGTAAATCAATAATGGCCAAAACGCTACATTTGATAGATCAATCAAGGGGTCAAAACGTTAGTTATGGTAGGTCAATAATGGTCAAAACGCTACATTTGATAGATCAATCAATGGTCAAAACACTACATTTGATAGATCAATCAATGGTCAAAACGCTTCTTGTAGTAGATCAATAATGGTCAAAACGTTACCGTTGGTTGATCAATAATGGCCAAAACACTACATTTGATAGCTCAAGTAATTGTCAAAACGCTACCTTTGGTAGAATAATAATGGGCAAAACGCTACATTTGATAGATCAATGAATGGTCAAAACACTACCTGTGGCAGATCAATAATGGCCGAACGCTACATTTGATAGATCAATCAATGGTCAAAACGCTTCCTGTGGTTTATCAATAATGATCAAAACGCTATACTTGATAGCTTTAGTTAATCAATAATGCTCAAAACGCTGCATTTGATAGATCAATTAATGGTCAAAACAATACTTGTGGTAGATCAATAATGGTCAAAACGCTTCATTTGGTAGATCAATAATGGCGAAAACGCAACATTTGGTAGAGCAATCAATGGTCAAAACGGTACCTTTGATAGATCAATTAATGGTCAAAACGCTACCTCTGGTATATCAATAATGGTTTAATAGCTACCTTTGGTAGATCAATTAATGGTCAAAACGCTACATTTGAGAGATCAATTAATGGTCAAAACGCTACCTCTGGTATATCAATAATGGTTAAAACGCTACCTTTGTATCAATTAATGGTCAAAATGCTACATGTGGTAGATCATTTTATTGTCAAAAGGTCACCTTTGGTAGATCAATAATGGTCAAAACGCTACTTTGGTAGATCAATAATGGTAAAAAAAATACCGTAAGTAGACCAACAATGGCGCAAATGTTATCAGAAGTAGATCGATAAAGATCAAAACGCTACCTTTGGTAGGTCAATAATGGTCAAAACGCTACCTGTGGTAAATCAATAAAGGCCAAAACGCTACATTTGATAGATCAATCAATGGTCAAAACGTTACCTGTTGTAGATCAATAATGATCAAAACGCTATATTTGATATATCAATCAATGGTTAAAACGCTACATTTGATAGATCAATCAATGGTCAAAACGCTACGTTTGATAGATCAATCAATGGTGAAAGTGCTTCTGTAGAAGGTCAATAATTGTCAAAACGCTACCTTTGGTAAGTCAATAATGGCCAAAACGCTACATTTGATAGATCAATTGATTGTCAAAACGCTACCTTTGGTAGAATCATAAAGGCCAAAACGCTACATTTGATAGATCAATTACTAGTCAAAACGCTACCTGTGGCAGATCAATAATGGCCGAAACGCTACATTTGATAGATCAATCAAAGTTGAAAACGCTACCTGTGGTTTATCAGTAATTGTCAAAACGTTATACATGATAGCTTTGGTAAATCAATAATGCTCTAAACGCTACATTTGATAGATCAGTTAATGATCAAAACAATACCTGAGGTCGATCAATAATGACCAAAACTATACATTTGATAGATCAATTAATGGTCAAAACGCTACCTTTGGTAGAACAATAATGGCCAAAACGCTACATTTGATAGATCAATTAATGGTCAAAACGCTACCTTTGGTAGAACAATAATGGCCAAAACGCTAGATTTGAAGGAACAATAATGGCCAAAACGCCACATTTGATAGATCAAATAATGGTCAAAACGCCACCTGTGTTTGATCAATAATGATCAAAACGCTACCTTTGGTAGATCAATTAATGGTCAAAACGCTGCCTTTGATAGATCAATTAATGGTCAAAACGCTACCTCTGGTATATCAAAAATGGTTAAAACGCTACCTTTGGTAGATCAATTAATTGTCAAAACGCTACCTTTGATAGTTCAATTAATGGTTAAAACGCTACCTCTGGTATATCAATAATGGTTAAAACGCTACCTTTGGAAGATCAATTAATGGTCAAAATGCTGCATGTGGTAGATCAATTAATGGTCAAAACGCTACCTTTGATAGATCAATAATGGTCAAAACGCTACCTTTGGTAGATCAATTAATTCTCAAAACGCTACCTTTGATAGATCAATTAATGGTCAAAAGGCTACCTCTGGTATATCAATAATGGTTAAAACGTTACCTTTGGAAGATCAATTAATGGTCAAAATGCTACAAATGGTAGATCATTTAATTGTCAAAAGGCCACCTTAGGTAGATCAATAATGGTCAAAATGCTACCTTTAGTAGATCAATAATGGTCAAAATACTAACGTAAGTAGTCCAACAATGGTGCAAATATTATCTGAAGTAGATCGATAATGATCAAATCGCTACCTTTGGTAGGTCAATAATGGTCAAAACGCTACCTGTGGTAAAACATTTATGGTCAAAACGCTACCTGTGGTAAATCAATAATGACCAAACGCTACATTTGATAGATCAATCAATGGTAAAAACGTTACCTGTTGTAGATCAATAATGGTTAAAACGCTATATTTGATATATCAATCAATGGTTAAAACGCTACATTTGATAGATCAATTAATGGTCAAAACGCTACCTCTGGTATATCAATTATAATGGTTAAAACGCTACCTTCGGTAAGTCAACTAATGATCAAAATACTACATGTGGTAGATCAATTAATTGTCAAAAGGCCACCTTTGGTAGATCAAAAACGGTCAAAACGCTTCCTTTGGCAGATCAATAATGGTCTAAAAGCTACTGTAAGTAGACCAACAATGGTGCAAATGTTACCTGAAGTAGATCGATAATGATCGAAACGCTGCCTTTGGTAGGTCAATAATGGTCAAAACGTTACAAGTGGTAAATCAACAATGGTCAAAACGCTACCTCAGGTAGATCCATAATGGTAAAAACATTACCTTTGGTAAATCCATAGTGGTCAAAACGCTACCTGTGGTAAAACAATAATGGTCAAAACGCTACATTTTATAGATCAATTAATGGTCAAAACGCTACCTGTGGTAAAACAATAATGGTCTAAACGCTACATTTTATAGATGACTTAATGGTCAAAACTCTACCTGTGTTTGATCAACAATGGTCAAAACGCTACCTCTGGTAGATCCATAATGGTAAAAACGCTACCTTTGATAGATTAATTAATGGTCAAAATGCAACCTGTTGTTAATCAATTAATGGTCACAAGGCCACCTTTGGTAGACTAATAATGGTCAAAACGCTACCTTTGTAGGATCAATTAATGGTCAAATCGCTACCTGTGGTAAATCAAAAATGGTCAAAACGCTACCTTTGGTAGATCAATTAATGATAAAAACAATACCTGTGGTAGATCAATAATGGTCAAAACGCTACATTTGGTAGATCAATAATTGCCAAAACTCTACCTTTGGTAGAATAATAATGGCCAAAACGCTACATTTTATAGATCAATTAATAGTCTTAACGTTACCTTTGGTAGAACAATTATGGCCAAAACGCTACATTTGATAGAACAATAATGGTCAAAACGCTACACTTGATAGATCAATCAATGGTCAAAGCGCCACCTGTTTTTGATCAACAATGGTCAAAACGCTACCTTTGGTAGATCAATTTATGGTCAAAATGCTTTCAGTGGTAGATCAGTTAATGGTCAACACGCTACCTTTGATAGATCAATTAATTATCAAAACGCTACCTCTGGTATATCAATAATGGTTAAAACGCTACCTTCGGTAAATCAACTAATGATCAAAATGCTACATGTGGTAGATCAATTATTGTCAAAAGGCCACCTTTGGTAGATCAATTATGGTCAAAACGCTTCCTTTTGTAGATCAATAATGGTCTAAAAGCTACTGTAAGTAGACCAACAATGGTGCAAATGTTACCTGAAGTAGATCGATAATGATCAAAACGCTGC
This sequence comes from Panopea generosa, assembly GCA_029582155.1. Taxonomy (NCBI): domain Eukaryota; kingdom Metazoa; phylum Mollusca; class Bivalvia; order Adapedonta; family Hiatellidae; genus Panopea; species Panopea generosa. The sequence goes on from CM055910.1 coordinate 23,457,208, forward strand.
CTTTGGTAGGTCAATAATTGTCAAAAAGCTACCTGTGGTAAATCAACAATGGTCGAAACGCTACCTCTGGTAGATCCATAATGGTAAAAACACTACCTTTGGTAAATCAATAGTGGTCAAAACGCTACCTGTGGAAAAACAATAATGGTCAAAACGCTACATTTTATAGATCAATTAATGGTCAAAACGCTACCTGTGGTAAAACAATAATGGTCAAAACGCTACATTTTATATATCAATTAATGGTCAAAACGTTACCTGTGTTTGATCAACAATGGTCAAAACGCTACCTCTGGTAGATCCATAATGGTAAAAACACTACCTTTGGTAAATCAATTGTGGGTAAAACCCTACCTGTGGTAAAACAATAATGGTCAAAACGCTACATTTTATAGATCAAATAATGGTCAAAACGCTACCTGTGTTTGATCAACAATGGTCAAAACGCTACCTCTGGTAGATCTATAATGGTAAAAACGCTACCTATGATAGATTAAGTAATGGTCAACATGGTACCTGCTATTAATCAATTAATGGTCACAAGGCCACCTTTGGTAGATTAATAATGGTCAAAACGCTACCTTTGAAGGATCAATTATTGGTCAAAACGCTACCTGTGGTCAATCAAAAGTGGTCAAAACTTTACCTTTGGTAGATCAATAATGATCAAACGTTACCTTTGGTAGATCAATAATGGTCAAAACGGTACATTTGATAGATCAATTAATTGTCAAAACGTTACCTTTGGTAAAACAATAACGGTCAAAACGCTACATTTTACAGATCAATTAATGGTCAAAACGTTACCTGTGTTTGATCAACAATGGCCAAAACGCTACCTCTGGTAGATCCATAATGGTAAAAACACTACTTTTGGTAAATCAATAGTGGTCAAAACGCTACCTGTGGTAAAACAATTATGGTCAAAACGCTAAATTTTATAGATCAATTAATGGTCAAAACGCTACCTGTGTTTGATCAACAATAGTCAAAACGCAACCTCTGGTAGATCCATTATGGTAAAAACGCTTCCTTTGATAGATTAATTAATGGTCAAAATGTTACCTGTTTTTAATCAATTAATGGTCACAAGGCCACCTTTGGTAGATTAATAATGGTCAAAACGCTACCTTTGAAGGATCAATTAATGGTCAAAACGCTACCTGTGGTAAATAAAAAATGGTCAAAACGTTACCTTTGGTAGATCAATAATGATCAAAACGCCACCTTTGGTAGATCAATAATGGTCAAAACGGTACATTTGATAGATCAATTAATGGTCAAAACGCTACCTTTGGTAGATCAATTAATGGTCAAAACGCTATCTGTGGTAGATCAATTAATGGTCAAAACGCTACCGGTGGTAGATCAATAAAGATCAAATGGTACCTTTGGTAGATCAATTATTGGTCAAATGCTACCTGTAGTAGTTCAAATAATTGTCAACACTCTTCCTTTGGTAGATCAATAATTGTCAAAAACTACCTTTGATAGATCAATAAATGGTTAAAACGCTATCTCTGGTATATCAAAAATGGTGAAAACGCTATCTTTAGACAACCAATTAATGGTCAAAATGATACATGTGGTAGATCAATAAATGGTCAACAGGCAACCTTTGGTAGATCAATTAATGGTCAAAACGGTACATTTGATACATCAATTAATTGTCAGAACGCTTTCTCTGGTTTATCAATAATGGTCAAAACGCTACCTTTAGACTATCAATAAATTGTCAAAATGCTATTAGTGGTAGATCAATTAATGGTAAACATGCTACCTTTGGTAGATCAATAATGGTCAAAATGCTACCTTTGATAGATTAATAAATGGTCAAAACGCTACCTCTGGTAGATCCATAATGATAAAACGCTACCTTTGATAGATTAATTTATGGTCAAAATGCTACCTGTTGTTAATAAATTAATGGTCACCAGGCCACCTTTGGTAGATTAATAATGGTCAAAACGCTACCTTTGAAGGATCAATTAATGGTCAAGCGCTACCTGTGGTAAGTCAAAAATGGTCAAAACGTTACCTTTGGTAGATCAATAATGATCAAAACGCTACCATTGGTAGATCAACTAATGGTCAAAACGCTACCTTTGCTAGATCAATAACGGTCAAAAAGTTACTTTTGGTAGATCAACAAAGATCAAAACGCTATCTTTGTAGATCAATAATCGTGCAAATGATACGAGTGGGAGATCGATAATGGTCAATACACTTCCTTAAGTTGATCAACAATAATGAAATTGCTACCTTTGGTAGATCAATACTACTCAAAAAGCTACCGTTGGTAGATCAACAATGGTGCAAATGCTACCAGAGGTAGATCAATAATGGTCAAAGAGCTACCGTTGGTAAAACAATAATGGTCAAAACGCTACATTTTATAGATCAATTGATGGTCAAAACGCTACCTGTGTTTGATCAACAATGGTCAAAATGCTATCCTGGTAGATCAATAATGGTGCAAATGCTACCGGTGGTAGATCAATAATGGTCAAAAAGGCTACCTTTGGTAAAACAATAATGGTCAAAACGCTACATTTTATAGATCAATTAATGGTCAAACCATTACATGTGGTAAATCAATTATGTTCAAAACGCTATCTTTGGTCAATCAATATTGTTTAAAACACTACCTGTGTTAAATCAATCAATTGTTTATCAATAATTGTCGAAACGCTACATTTTATAGATCAATGTATGAACAAAACGTTACCTGTGATATATCAACAATGGTGAAAACACTACCTATGGTAGATCAGTTAAAGTTCAAAATGTTACCTGTTGAAGATCAATAATGGTGAAAACGCTAGTTGTGGTAAATCAATTATGGTCAAAACTCTACCTGTGTTTAAGCAATAATATTCAAACACTGCCAGCTGTAAATCAATCATGGTTGAAATGTTACCTTCGGTAGATCAATAATGGTCAAAACACTACCAGTGGAAGATCAATAATGGTCAAAATGCTACCTGTAGTAGATAAATATTCATGGTCAAAATGCTACCTTTCGAAGATCAATAATGGTGAAAATGCTACCTGTGGTAGATCAATTAATGGTCAAAATGCTACCTTTGGTAAAGCAATAATGGTCAATACGCTAACTGTGGTAGATCAATTAATGGTTAAACGCTACCTTTGGTAGATCAATAATCTTCAAAACGCGACCTGTGGTAGATCAATAATGGTTTAAACGCTACATGTGAAAGATCAATAATGGTTAAACGCTACCTGTTGTTAATCAATTATGGCCAAAATGCTTCTTGTGGTCGATCAATTAATGGTCAAAACGCTGCATATTGTAGATCAATAATGTTGAAAACGCAACCTGTGGTAGATCAATAATGGTCAAAACACTACCTGTGATAAATCAATAATGGTCAAAACGTTTCCTATGGTAGATCAGTAATGGTCAAAACGAAACCTGTGGTAGATCAATAATGGTCAAAACACTACCTGTGGTAAATCAGTTATTGTCAAAACGCTTCCTATGGTAGATCAATAAATGGTCAAAACGCTACCTATGATATATCAATAATGGTCAAAACACAACCTGTGTTAGAACAATAATTGTCAAAGCGCTATGTTATGTAGATCAATAACGGTCAAAACACTACCTGTGGAAGATCAATAATGGTCAAAATGATACCTGTAATAGATTGATATACATGGTCAAAACACAACCTGTGTTAGAACAATAATTGCCAAAGCGCTATGTTATGTAGATCAATAACGGTCAAAACACTACCTGTGGACGATCAATAATGGTCAAAATGATACCTGTAATAGATTGATATACATGGTCAAAGCGCTGACTGTGTTAGATCAATATGGTCAAAACACTACCTCTGAAAGATCAATTAATGGTCAAAACGCTACGTTTGGAAGATCAATAATGGTCAAAACACTACGTTTGGAAGATCAATAATGGTGAAAACGCTACCAGTTGTAGATCAATAATGGTTAAAACGCAATCTTTGGTAAATCAATTAATGGTCAAAATATTGACTGTTGTCAATCAGTTAATGGTTAAAACACTACCTGTGACAAATCAATTAATGGTCAAAACTCTATATTTTATACACAAAATAATGGTCAAAACGCTACCTGTGGTAAATCAATAATCTTCAAAACGCTACCTGTTGTATATCAATTAATGGTCAAAACGCTACATTTGATAGATCACTTAATTGTCAAAACGCTACCTTTGGTAAATAAAAAATAGTCAAAACGCTACCTGTGTTAGATCAATAATGGCAAAAACGCTACCTTTGGTAAATAAAAAATAGTCAAAACGCTACCTGTGTTAGATCAATAATGGCAAAAACGCTACCTTTGGTAGATCAATAATGGTAAAAACACAATCTTTGGTAAATCATTATTTGTCATAACATTACATTTGATAGATCAATTAATGGTAAAAACGCTACATGTGATAAAACAATTAATTGTCAAAACACTACCTGTGGTAGATCAATAATAATAAAAACGCTACATTTTATAGATCAATTAATGGTCAAAACGCTACCTGTTGTAGATCGATAAAGGTTAAATTGCTATCTGTTGTAAATTAATAAATGGTCAAAACATTACCTGTGGTAAATCAATTAATGGTCAAAACGCTACGTTTGATAGATCAATTAATTGTCAAAACGCTACCTTTGGTAAATTAAAAATAGTCAAAACGCTAACTGTGTTAGATCTGTTGTAAATTAACCAATGGTCAAAGCACTGACTGTGCTTAATCAAATGGTTAGAACACCACCTGTGGTAAATCAATAATGGTCAAATCACTACCTGTGGTAAATCAATCATGGTCAAAATTCTAACTGTGGTAAATCAATAATATACAAAACACTACATGTGGTAAATCAATAATGGTCAAACCGCTACTACCTGTGGTAAATCAATAATAGCTAAAACGCTACATGTTGAAAAATAAAAAATGGTTAAAACGCTACTTTTGGTAGATCAATAATGGTTAAAACGCTACCCATGGTAAATCAACAATGGTCAAAACCTGCTATGGAAAATCAATAATGGTCAAAATGCTTCTTTTTAGTAGATCAATTAATGCTCAAAATGCTACATTTGGTTGTGAAGATCAATTAATGTCGTAACGCTACGTGTTGTAGATTAATAATGGTCAAAATGCTACCTTTGAAATATCAATTATTGGTCAAAACGCTACCTGTGGCAGGTCAATAATGGTCGAAACACTACCTGTTGTAGTTCGATTAATGGTCAAAACGCTACGTGTTGTAGATTAATAATGGTCAAAACGCTAACTATGGTAGATTAATAACGGTCAAATTTTGACCTTTGAAAGATCAATTATTAGTCAAAACGCTACTTGTGGTAGGTCAATAATGGTCGAAACACTACCTGTGGTAGTTCGAATAATGGTCAAAACACTACGTGCTGTAGATTATTAATGGTCAAAACGCTGACTGTAGTAGGTCAATAATTGTCAAAACGCTACTTTTGAAAGATCAATTAATGGTCAAAATGCTTCCTTTGAAAGATCAATTAATGGATAAAACCCTGCCAGTTGTAGATTAATTAATGGTCAGAAAGCTTCGTTTGGTAGATCATTTATGTTAACTTATGTGGATCAACTAATGGTTCAAAAGTTGCAAATGGTAGATCAATTAAAAATTTAAGTCTAGCCTCGGAAGATAAATTATTTTATAAAAAACATGACTAATTATCCGGGCAGATGTTTCAGCTTAATGTTTTTTTTTCTCCATTTTAAGTGTCCTCAACTTTTGGAGAAAAAACGTACCAATTTAACAGTTCGTTTATTGCTAAATAGATATAAGTCGATTTTCAAAATTGTTTAAAGGTTATTAAGGTTGGTAAATTAAATGCAAAAAGTTGATGGGATGATTTTTCCGATATTTATGTTAATTAAACATATGCCAAATGCCTATATAAAGGAATGCGTAACTATTGATAACACTATTAATTCTTATTGGAATTTAATTTTATAATAAATGTTTCCTTTTGAAGCAATACAAATTTACATTGATTATCATTATTAAAAGTCAGTTTTTACTATCATGTTTGATATTAAATATTTTCAAAGTTTTACTAAGGACTAAAGACGACTAATCTCCTCTTTACTACTTAACATTCTGCTGAATTTGTACTTTTAACAGCCACGAACAATGGAGAAGTTGTTAAAACAGTTAAAACGAGTACCTTGCTGATAATTCCTACGATCAAATCTGTTTTTAGTCGATGTGTGACCACAGTTGGTGCAGGAGTTTTCGAGGGTTCGTGTTTATTCGGCTTTGTTTGCTGTGTCCTTTAAATGCTTCGTCTTATGTTTGACATACACTTTCTTATTATGTTTAGTCGCTGTGTGTCCACAGTTGGTGCAACAATTTGCGATTGACGATGGGAATTATTTGACAACATCTAACAACACTTGCTATGAACTTGTAACAAGATTGTCTAATTGGAATGAAGCAGAAGCCAATTGCAAACAGAAAGGAGGACATTTAGTTCATATAGAAAGCAAAGCAAAGCAAACCTTTATCTTCGACTTCATAGTAAAAAATATCGGCACTTATGTTGACCACAGCGCTTGGATTGGACTGCATGATCAGAATCAGGAAAGTCACTACCAATGGGTGTCAGGTACATGTACCAAAATATGCATTTATAAAAGATTCATTTTAATCGTTTGTCCGTCTTTGTCGTTAAATATTTGATTTTATATTCTAAAGTACTCAAGCTAAACTATACATATTTACAAAGTGAAAACACAACTATAAAGTTCTAGAACCATTTATATTATTACAGATCAAATATTTCACTATTCATTTGTTCAAAACAGTGTTCCCAGGTTTTGTCACCAGCGACGAAATTTGCAAATTGGTTATTTGGTTATATTCAGGGAATATTTTAAGCAGTTCTTTGGCAGTTTCAACACGCGCCTTCCTTTTGTCGTCATTCAACAAATGGGGCACACATCTTGAAGAAAATTTCATAAGTTTTATCAGAACGTAATGAACAGAAGATAGTGACACTTTAACAATGCGTGCTATTTTGCTACATTTTGACATAATCTACACAAGAATTAAATATCTTTTTACATAACCAGTGTGATTTTATCAAAATATATTTTTGAAAACAGCCGATTTATTAGAACGAACTTCGATATAAGCCATTGGTCACCGGCTGCTTATATTGAAATAACTTTAACTCTGGAACCTCGTGTTTCAGCAGATATCTGTATATACCATTGTATAGGTATTAAATAGTAAGAGCTATACATACGTATAAATACGTATGAATGTAAAATGTCATGTAAATTTTGCACGACTTATAAAATACAAAATGCTTTTCGAACAACCCTCCTACCTCTCTTTTATACAAAATAAAGTAATTGTTCATCAGCTTATCTATAACAACATAATAAATAAATCTAAGTTGAAAACGATACACGTCGTCCAACCCTGTCCGTCCATGCTTCTCACATCTTCTTTTCTTCTTAACTCAGCCACATACCTTGTATTGCTGCTAAAACATTTGTATGAAGTAGATAAAAAAAATTGAGTCTGTATGAAACACGTATACTATTATTAAAACGCATTTAAGGTGAACCACTTACCTATACCGACTTTCATAATCATGGCATTGCGGATATATTTCAAAACCATGGAAGAGAAGACTGTATTGTTATGGGAGCTGATTATAACGGGGAGTGGGACGACAGGGAATGTGATATTGGTACTTATTATCACATGTGTCAATACCGTAAGTATGATTACATTAAGATATACTTTATATTATCTTACCATATGATATTCCCTTGTGCTATGCATGAAAAAATAAAATAATTGGTGACGGCTGTTCTACTTAGGTTAAAGTATATTCTCAGCTTTTAACACTGTTTGCCATGTAATAGAAGAGGAGGACAGCCCATAGTAGACTGTAGAAAAAGCTTTTACTTATAACAGTGCAGTAACTTAAAAGCGTTGTCAAACAAGTTTCTTGATCGAGCTACAGTTGCCATAAAGGAACTCTACGGCCAATTTGCTGTATTGCAGGATGCTGAAACCTACTGGAACGCCATATCATGCTCGTGCTTAGGAAACATGTGTATAGTTGTTTGTGTAGAAATAGTGTTAGTACAATGTATGTAGTTACTTGGGAGCGTTTTCATCCAAGTGTCTTGATCGAGCTACAGTAATCATAAAGTATCTGTGCAATCATTTTTTTTGTATTAATGAATACTTAATCCTAATAGAACGTTATATATTTTTCGTCCAAGGAATCATTCGCGGAACGTCTTTGCTGAGTAATGCTTCCATTACTCTGTTTATGTGATAGTCAGCGTCCATCTTTACACCTTTTGGCAATGAATACAGGAGACGTATTGCCGTAAAATCTCAAACCATAAAACCCGGGGCAATTGGTTTCGTTTTACAAACTTTGTTTTGACGATCCTGTTAATTGCATCAAACATAATATATTCGCCTTCCATCATAACCACTCCCATATAAAATATTGTATCGTCTATAGTAACATAGGTTTCCATTCGGATAAACAGGCGTCGAGCGAGACTATGGAATTTCTTTTTTTTTGTTCATTACTAAACTTGAGATCAAGGTATATTCTCGTAACTTATTCTTCAATATGGAATGTATACACTATTGAAGGTTCCTACAGATACTCCAGAATTAGCTGCTATTTACATTTGTATAGGCGGGTTACCTCGTTTGGGCAACTTGTCAATTTAACATATGATGTCATAAATGGCAGCAGTATGATGTTTGCTAATTTATACTTTTTTTACCAGTCATGTCTGCTTTATCTCTTGAAAATCCATTTGTATGACGTAAACAATAAACTGTTGGAATGGAAATGTCATATCCCATTGTGTAACTTGCTTCACTGTATTCCTGCTAGGATATTTCTGCTGTAAAAGTCCTTACACCATACCATGAACGTCACCGTCAGTTTTACACCATCTTAACAGTCAGCATGAGAATAACTCAGAATAACATTTTCGACCATTTGTACTTGACTAATGAACACGTGTATTGAAGTTATTGGTACGTTACAAGTATTTTAGTTAAGATGTGTTGTACTTTTTTTCCAGCTACGGTAGATTCTAGTACTATTCATGTGACTACACCAGACCCCTCAGTTATACAAGAAGGTAAATGTGATGTTATTATTAGTGTTATGATTGTTATTCCTTAGAACCATCGAGTTAATCGATTATTGATCGAGAATATAAGGTCTTTTAAGTCATTTCTATGTGTTGTATGTTTCACTATCCCAACCGCTACATCCCTATGAACAGACACTTTCAAACCGAGCCGGCAATTATTATTTTGATACGTTCAGTCTTGAAATTGTGTTTTGTTTTATACATAATTGTTACTCTTTTTGTCTTTTTGAATACTTAGATCGTTTTCATTTGTATTGCATGATTTCCATAGTTTTCAATGTAACTTGATAACCCATTTTAAGTTATAATGGTTCTACATGTATATGTATTTTCTATTAAATAGACTTAGAATTCATTTTTAATCAAGTACTTTAGACATTTATATTCAGGGCCTTTGTTTCATTATAATACTGTTTTGGTAAATAGGAACTTAAAAAATCAGAATCGGAAATGTATGTTAAAATTCGTTTAATGATATCTCAAATATACCGGAAATAGATTATGAGCAGCCAAATCAGTTCCAAAAATGTATTGATTGGTAGAAAAAATATTTATACATAAGCCAGAAATATCTTCACCTTAGTCAAAAAACTGAACTACATTCTGTGATTGAAAAATGCTCAAAACAATGAAGATTTTCTTCCATTAAAGTTCAATCTAGTCAAAGATAAAGGCCGGGTTTGGTGGCATCCACACCAAACCGAATTAATCAACTTAAACTTTGATTCCAAATGTACCAATTGTCGTGCCATTATGATTATTGAAACTATCATTTAATACTATAAACATTTGAAATTCTTCCCCGGGTTCGCAACTTGGTTGACAATCGAAGACTACGTTCAACCATAGATACACTTTTGAATCAAAAAATGCTTTTGGCACAATCAAGTGTGATATGCTTAATAAATGCAAAACTTGGGGATGAAAATCAAGCTAGCCATCACAATTTATAAAAGATATCGTAGTCAGTGCAAATTACAAAGATAATTAAGGTGCTGACGGATACTTACTAGTATTAAAACAATAATTGTATTGTTCATATTAGGTGGGCCATATCAAAATGAATCACTTTCAATTTTGTATTTGGTTGAACTGCAAGCGTATTTGAGATATTATTTTTATTCAATGCTACAACCCGTTTCATATTTGTGCGAAAGTATTAGCACGGCTTGTGTTACAGAAAACTGTTTAGTCTTCTCTGACGCTACAAAAAACAAAACAACAGTCCTTCATTTATATATATTTATATAGTATGCTTGAAGTACTTTTATTCTGTTGTCAGGCGTAATTATGAATATAAAACATGCTGTTAAAATCGAACGATGCACACATGAAGTTTAGTATCAGTACAAAACGTTTAAAGAACCAAAATATGTATAAGTATTTGCTCCCAACGTATGATTTTACATAGAATTTCGAAACTCAGAAACTAAGAGCAATACATTCTTTAGTTGTGAACTCACCATGGTTAGCATTGAAATAGCATTTTGTATATTACATCAAACACACTCACACAAGTGTATTAATATGTAAGATAAAAATTTTACGAGTGCACTTTTAGTTATGATATCTCCTCGCCTGATATAACAAAGATCATGGCACACTGTAAGATATACCCGTTAATCAGGTTTAAAATCTGCCATGTTGTATTGTCCTACTTGCAGTTTCAAGGCGATTATCTTTCATCATTTTCTCCCCTTACATATAGTGATTCTCTTATACATGTAATTAGTACTCGTAATAAGTATGCTCATGTTTGCTTTAGTGGATGTGTCCAGAATGTTACACTTCCTGCAGCTGATTGACTTCCTTAATTTTGCTACATATTTTATACTTCAAATACATTAATAGTTTTATTGGTATTATTTACAGGCAATATACATCTGTGTTCCCCTTCTGTTCAACAAGACTCTACGCGTAACCATGGCATTCTTGGTCAGTATGATCACAACTGCTATGAACTGATAGCTGGACTGAAATCAACCTGGGAACACGGCGAATCCCATTGTAAAACAATCGGTGGCCATCTTGCACATATAAGCAATGCTCAAGAACAAGACTTCATACAAAGATTTATGACTGAATACTATCCACAGCATGCTGTATGGATTGGTCTCAATGACAAAGGTACAGAGGGCACCTTCCAATGGACGTCAGGTACTAAAAAGTTAAAATACTCGTATACACTCGAAAACAGGTGCTTAAATATTATATTGATTTTCCCATCAAAAGCTATATATATGACACATACACTTGTGTCAATGAAATGTTTAAATGAATCATATTGTTACCATTTTATGAGGTCGATTAGTTTTCTATTTGAAAAGCTTTCTGAAAAGGCATAAGCATATCGAATAGTTTGTTTTTACTGAAATGGTGTATTTGATAATTATAAAAAATCAAAATTTTAAATTAAATATTTTAATCAAGAAAAACATACTTGCAATTTTGACATTCTAGGCTCTATGTCTTCATATGCATAACCATTACTTAGCACATACTGATACTAGCACAATCGTGCTGATGGACACAACACACTATTTGTTGCAGTGGATCGATCCTATGACAGTCCAATCATATCTCTGATACTTTACCACTAGACCACTCGTTCACCAAACGTTTTATTTGATTTTATGTTTAACAACATTAACAGGGAATATATTTTCGAAATTCTTAGTAAATTCATTGTCTTTATCAAACGTTTGTAAAAGTCAACATTATATAGCAGTTTTAATGAGGTGCATGCACTCTCAATGTTTCCTTCAGGTGGTGCTGCGCAGTACACCAATTGGATTCCAGGGCACTTGAATAACTTTGCTAGTCACCATGAAGAAGATTGTGTTGCGTTCATTCCTTACAAAAGTGGACAATGGGACGACATACCTTGTGGACATCGTGGTTTTTTTGGTGATACTGGGGAGACACATCCTATATTGTGTCAATACAGTTGGTTTATTTCTTTGTGAAAATATATACCTGTTGTAAAAATACAAAAGCATGAATGTTGTTCATGACAAATAATTATAATACGTAAATAAATGTCTAGTTATAAAACATGTATATATACTTTACACGAACAAAAACACACAACTGACCAGTGTATAGATTTAAACGTTGTAGATTCTATTTGGTATTACAACTTATATATTCATGTTGACAATTTATGTCGTTGGCGTAAAACCAATAGCCTTGACAGATTTTATTACAGATTTATATCAGTAATTATAGTTTGATTGACATAAACATAACTGTGGGCAACTGTGAATTATGGAAACTATATGCAACTAGTATCTATTTTGTATATTTTCAGAAACAAGAGAACCTGGTACACTAGTCGGCAAATAAGTTGCACATGTTAGCAAGTTATATACATGTTAGCTCTTTGATTTCCTACATTATTGGTTGATGTGTGTTTTATTGTTTGACATGTATTATCAAATAAAAGTTTTATAACTAAGATTTATAACTGCTTTTTTCTTTAAATATTACATAGGATATATATATATATATATATATATATATATATATATATATATATATATATATGTTCTAATGTGTCTGTCATTAAATTATTTACAGAAAGTGGTTAAGACGCGCATGCGCAAGGTCATGGATCTGATCCACTGTCGGGTAATACGCAATACTTGAAGAATGGCACTAGAAGCTTCTTTTCTTTGCGCTTAGAATTTAGAGATAGTTCTATGAAGTATAGTCGGCCCTGTTTAAGATTACTTTAACTTGGTGGGGTATCATATCATGTTTGTAGGGCAAAATAGTCTAATATGACTCCGCTCAGAATACTGTATTAAGTAGATACTGTCGCGATATAATTGAAAAAATGTCAAAAACGACCTGAAACACCATACATCAACAACAACAACATTAAATAGGGTAACAAAACAAAGCAGAAAAAATAGTATAAGATTTATTTTAGACGACCGCTTTATCTTATTCACGACCGTCATACAATGTTAAGTAATAACGTATGTGAGGCAGAGATAATGAAAACTTATAAGTAATAAATAACAGTACTACATGCAGGTAGTAAGATCAAAGAGAAAACAGATTTATGAAGACATGTTGGAGAGAATTTATCGAATTGAACTTAGACAGCGGGCGACATGTTGCCTAATGAATAATTTAAACAACTGTAAATTAACAAAACTGTATTGAACACTTGCGACTATTGCTTTCACTAGTTACCGTGACATTGCAACATTAACTTGACAAAATATAAGGTATATATGTATGTATCTGCTTGACCGATGCAGTGTAGCGGCTGTAAAAATCATCATGGTTTTTTACTACTCAGTGTTGATTTTTTCTTCTTTCTTGGAATCATGGCGATTGAGTCCATTTAGTTTTGTCTGAATCATCTATCGTGACAATGCAACGTTCAAATATTGCGTACTCGTACGAAAAACCCTTTTAATATTTAGATTATATCTGCAGGCTTATAGTTCTAGTTCATAAAATTTTGTTTTCAACAATATGAAAGAACTGTAGATATGCCTTTGAGAAACAATGTATATAAAAACGTCCAAATTAAAACATTTCGTAACTTGAATGGTATCAAGAGAAAAAAAACCGTATCAATTTAGTGCAGTGGTTGCCAAAATACGTGTGTTGATATTGTTACATATCATGGAATCATTGAGACCGAGTAGTTTTGTTTGAAAATAAGATAATTTTAAATGTATTTGGAGTTCGATATTGCATTACACCTTGTAAACAAAACCATTTGAGAATCCAAGGTGTTCGATAAATGAATATATACGTTTTGCCCATTAAGTACCGTTAGTGCTATGAAATTGCTCATTTTAAATTGTGTGTCGTGGAGAATCCATATTTTTCATTACTTTCAACCAAAACTTAAATGATTTCCTCTTTTTTTATAAATAATAACAGGAATCTACATAGTTAACGGTGTGCAGCTTGGTTAGGAATTTGTTTTAGTACACTTAATACATATTTACAAAAACGTTAATGTATATGCAGTTTGTCAACTTCTTTAAGAGTATCCAAACCCCGGTCTTAAGAACTTTACAAAAGAATAGGAACAAACATGCTATCACATATTAGTCTGAATATCTTCAAATGTCTACTTTAGCTTTATTAAATGACAAAAGATGGCTATTATGCATTTAAAAATTGATCAGAAAATATTTTATCAGCATATCAAAGGTTTCAATAAACTTGACATCTAAATACATAAAATAATCAGCAAGCTCGATATATTCACCACAATGAATTATACACAATGGGTTTCGTGTTTGCTTTTCAACAATACGGGCCTTAGTTTTATAATCGTTTATTTTGTGTCCCAATTTATCTGGAAAAAATGGAGTAATTGTCGTTATGCGCTGATAAACAGTTTGAATCCGTAGTAAATACCATTATATCATCAGAAAATAAGCACATATTGTATAAGGCAATATTTTAAGATCATTAAACATGATGTCATCGAAGTTTATTATTGATAAACAATGTAAAACGTAACAGAGATAAGGATTTGTCGTGTTTTAATCCGAGTGTAACATCAAAAAAACATATTCATATTCGGTAATATCTTCACACATGATTTGAGATCACAATAAATATATCCAAGCGTGCTAATAATTTTACAGCTGACCAAAGAATCCAATTATTTAACACAAAGAGCATAATTTATTATTATTGTATAATAACTTTATCAAACGCACGTTGATAGTCGATGAAGACACACCATAGAATCTTGATTTTAGACAATACTTTTCTGTATGATTGTATGTAATAAATAAATGGTACAAAAACCAAATTTGGCGTATTTAACACATTTCGCACCAATTATTTAGCCTATCACTCAACACCAGCGAGAATACTTAGGCCTCCATCATTACAAGTGCATTCCCCTTATAATAAGAATGGTCATTGTTACCCCCCTTATTGTAGATAGGAATCAGGACTCTTTTACACCAGGCGTCAACATATTTACATGTATTGTGTATGCGTTAAAAATGGTACATAAATAAGAATTCTTTGTGTCAATAAAGACACTGACAACAGTGTTACCAGTATCACAGAGGTTATAACGATTTAACAAAGAAGTTTCTTTCATCATTTCACTAATAGTAAATGGGTTATCTAACGGTTCAATATTTACTGGCTTATCCCGTAAGTCATTCAATGTTTGCTCGTTACACTGATCTCATGGCGGATTGATACATCAGCGAAATATCTTGCAAACAGATCGGTACTGAGGTCAGTTAGTGGTCTGCTGATTCTTTAATTTATTTAAATAAATACAAAACTTACGAGGTGAGTTTTACATAAATTTGATAACTGTGCCTTTTCGTTGGTATAAAATTTATACCTTGAACTTCGTTTGACTTCACACAATTAGTTATACAATTTAAAAAATAGGTTGTATTAATAGGGATTTATCAGCCATCAACATGCGTTTAGATTTTAAAAATAGTATTTAAGTCTCACGACAGGAATTATCAAACCATAGTACTCATAACATACGCTTCTTAGTTTATTTTAGCTTTCGTACTATATTTTCGCCCAAAGCACTTGATTTAAATATCATGTACAGCATCTGTATGATACTCTGGTTAATGTCCAATTCTCCAGTTAATAAAACATTAGTTACAGCCACAAAACTATCCTTTAAGTTATTAAGCATTTCTTAAAAACTATTATTTTCAGTAGAATCCCAGACAAATTTACCGCATGCAGGTTACAATAGACGACGTTAACGCATCATTGTATTGCATTGAGGATATAAATGGGCAATGGTCAGAATTATTTTAACTAGTAATTACACAATGACAGCGGTAGACACCTGCCGATTTCTATACATAGACTAAAGCCCTCCTCCAGTAGACCGTTAATAATAACAATAGTATTCTCTTTGTAAAGAGTTAAAATGATTAACATTTTTGTGGTCTTCCCTATCGGGCACTCTGTCTTAAGTAGAAATGAATACTCATTATGCAGATATTAAAATTAAAATAATCAGATTTCTATCAGAAACAATTATCAATACTAGGTTTTTATGACGATGGATTTGGTTCAATAGCTTTTACTAATTTATATAAGCTGCACTGCGAAGCTTAACATATCGAACATATAGAACATAACATTTTGAATCCGTTTCATTAGATACAACATGTACTGATTGTTGTTTCTGAAACGCCATTGGACCGAGCCTGAGGTTGAAAAGCGGCATCTCGTGTAAGCGGCCAACCCTGAATGTATTGCTTAAATAATCCGCTAAAATATTATGAGACATATTTGTCAAATGATACTTCTCTACCACATGGTACGTATCTTAATAACCAGAGATTTATCAAGTTTTTCCAGTGCTTTAAGATGCAATCTTGGTTTACCATAGTTTGCCTTTTAACCAACCCAACCAACAGTCCGATTTAATTATTCGGTTTAAACATATTTATTCATTCTGTTTGAATACAAATAAAGATTGGAAAGGGAGTTCTTCTTCATGACATATATTAATTGACAGATCTGGCAGATCATTCCAAATTTATTTTATGCTCTTAACATTACGAATATAACTTAGTATACACTTTATACAAAAAATAACATACTGTTAGGTTTATTGGTTCTTATAGGTTTAGGAAACTTAGAAAATGAAGTGAGTTATTAAAAAAGAGAAAAACGAATAAAATGATTAAAGTTTGTCATATATTTAATGAATTCACATATTTATTATTTGATTTGTTAAACACGGGCTTGAAAAATATATTCATGTTAAATCCTCTATAATTATAGTCTATCACTTAAGGTTATACCTTACAATATGTACGAAAATATGTGGAAATATGAGGAACTTTGCGGACGAAAACGTTAGCCGGAATTTGCTACAGAACTCATTTCTATGCCACAAGTAAAGGTTTATTATTCTACAGTCAATACACAGCATTCTAAATATAACTTCACCCTGTAATTAACGACAAACATTTACTTATTATAATATATGGAACAAATGACACATGTATTGCATTTGATAGTTTAACAGCATGGAATAACATCATATTTACGAAATATTGAATATTATCCTTTATTTAAACTCGAAAAGGTTTACTAACACTTATTTCGTCCGATTGGCAAAAGTATCTGGTAAGTCATTAATAGTACTAAATATATGTTCAAGGAACCCTGTACAGGCCACTGTTCCAGTCATAACGAGAAAGACTTGTAGTGTATAATCCTTACCTACATGGACAATGGGACGACATACCTTGTTTGGCCAGATTTTTTTGATGAGATACCTTCGAAAGCAATGTTTACATTTATACATCATCCAAAATGCTATAATGTCGCACTCTTATTACTCTATGATTCACTATAATTTTATTTATAATTGTCAATCACAGTCTACATGAAAATAAAGTAAAACTAAGAATACTAAATACACTTTTCATAATTAAATCCCCAAGTTTAGATCACATCCGACACGTACGGCTTCGTTAATTTCATAACCCTAATGATGAATACACATGTATATATACTTGCTTTTGAACTAGCAATTGTATTTCAACGTACAGAGACATTATCTAGCAGAATTTGTTTCGGGCAGTGTTGATGGTTTCAACTATTGATTAAACTAAACGTTTAATTTTCTCGATATCTCAGTCGTTAAAACATTGACGATTGTTGGGTCATTGTTGTAGAGAGAAAAGGTAGAATGACACACACTGCTATCAGTAATAATGACCTACATTTTAGATTGAGATCGTTATACAAAATTATCTTCTATACATATGCAGCGCCATATCTTATATTAATATCAAACTTACGAATATTCTGTTTGGAGATAAGCCTTTACATTGTCATATAGAAAAGTGGGTATGTACTCTTGTTGTTTTTCGTCTAAAACGTATGTTTTGTGTTAAAGTCACTTATTAATTATCATTTTTAAAATAGTTTAATCAAATGTTATTGGATCAATGAAGTTATATATTACGTTTGTAAATTGGAAAATATTAATAATATTAGCCTGTATGTAATTAGGCAAAAGGCCCGCATTCATGGGAGTTTAGAGTTCATGTAAGATGTGTGACAGCCTTCAAGAATATAGCATAAAAAGGTCTAAAAATAGAGACGTGAACTCTTTTGATGGTTAATTAGCGATCACATCTGTCCAGCATGGACATGAGAAAACGTGACTTGTATATACATTAGCTGGGACTTTAATGTCAATGAGTGTGCAGCAGTTGAGTTTGAGTTTTGGACTGGGACAGAGTGGTTTGAGTTTTAGGCAGGAAGGCCGGGAATGTGTGGGCTAAGAGAACAGATGAGAAATCTTGTCTGAACAATGTTTTCTATCGTATATTGTGTTAAAGTAGTGACAATTACAGTTTAAATGCAAGATGTAATAACGTAGAATAAAGTTGTATCAAAATGAACTGCGCTTTCTGTTAGTTTGTGAACAGTATATAATACGTTTTTAGTATGAATATGAGAATGGATATTTCCTATAATCCGTACAGATAGTCATTCTCTTTACTTACGTGTTCTATTGTTATATATCATATGCCCATATCAAATTCGCAATTCTTATTGTTCAAAAGTGGTCACATGAAAGGTCAGCTCAAAGTGATATTGACCGCTGTTTAGGTCAGTATTGGCATGAAACCGTTATAAACAAAGGGGAGTCATTCACAACACTCGTCTGGTGCAAGATGGAAAGTATAAAAATTAAAGAACGAAATTATTTAACTAATAATGAAAATTTCTCATTTTGGAATTATTACACATATGATATAATAATTAAAGACTTGACTGACGTGAATATGTAGTTCTACGAATCTGAGAAAAAGGATAATGACGATGCATTATACTGCCTTCCCACAGAGGCCATAATGTTCATGAAAAAATGTATTGAATTTAATTCAGCAAAATACATCATATATTATACCTTAACGCGTTAACGCGTAAATGCATCCACCACCATGAACTCTAAAACACGCTTAAAGCAACAACGTATGGACTGGCTTGATTTCGTACTGACAAGGTCTTACTACGTTCTAACTACATACTTACTGCAGCACTGAAATGCTCTGACTATGATACAAGACCGCCTTATAAGACTGTTTACAAACACATACAGATCGTTGGCTCGGCGCAAAACCCCAGTAACTAACATTTATCCCAAAATGACTTTTTTCAATAATTTGGTATATAAAGGTAAGTTACACCTCCTATCAAAATATGGTGGTTGAAATTTTTTTTTTTTTAATTAAAATAAAAGCAAAATCCAGTAACTGCATTTATGATTTTTCTCAGCATAAAACCCCAGTAACTGCACTTACTGAGTTTTTGCACTAAGTTTTTAAAGTACAATACAAAAAATCAATAACGCAAAAAGCCAGTATTATCTATGATTTTATAAATTTCCTGCACTATATTTTTTTATTGACACTCCCTCCCCCTAGAAAGGAAAACAAATATCTGTATCTGAATGACAGCAGCATGTTTTTAAATTATATAGATATAAATGAACAGATTTTTTCTACTTCTGAACTAGAGGATGGTAGTGAGATAAGTGATAGAGGCGATGATAGTGAGATGAATTAATATAGTGGTAGTGTTGGTAAGTCTGGTGATAGAGAGGATGTTAGTGAGATTAGTGATAGAGGTGATGATAGTGAGATGAATTATTATAGTGGTAGTGTTTGTAAGTCTTCTGATAGAGAGGATGGTAGTGAGATTTGTGATAGAGGCGATGGTAGTGAGATGAATTATTATAGTTGTAGTGTTGGTAAGTCTGGTGATAGAGGGGATGGTAGAGAGATTGGTGATAGAGGCGATGTAGCAAGATAAATTATTATAGTGGTAGTGGTGACAAGTCTTGTGATACAGGGGGATGGTAGTGAGATTAGTGATAGAGGTAATGATAGTGAAATGAATTATTAAAGTGGTAGTGTTGGTAAGTCTGGTAATACAGGGGATGGTAGTGAGATTGGTGATAGAGGCGATGGTAGCAAGATGAATTATTATAGTGGTAGTGTTGGTAAGTCTGGTGATAGAGGGGATGGCAGTGAGATTAGTGATAGAGACGATGATAGTGAGATGAATTATTATAGTGGTAGTGTTTGTAAGTCTGGTGATAGAGGGGATGTCAGTGAGATTAGTGATAGAGGTGATGGTAGTGAGATGAATTATTATAGTGGTAGTGTTAGTAAGTCTGGTGATAGAGGGGATATCAGTGAGATTAGTGATAGAGGCGATGGTAGTGAGATGAATTATTATAAAGGTAGTGTTGGTAAGTCTGGTGATAAAGAGGATGGTAGTGAGATTGGTGATAAGAGACGATGGTAGCGAGATGAATTATTATAGTGGTAATGTTTGTAAGTCTGGTGATAGAGGGGATGGTAGAGAGATTGGTGATAGAGGCGATGGTAGGGAGATAAATTATCATAGTGGTAGTGGTGGCAAGTCTGGTGATACAGGGGATGGTAGTGAGATTGGGAATTGAGGCGATGGTAGTGAGATGAATAATTATAGTGGTAGTGGTGGTAAGTCTAGTGAAAGAATTAATGGTAGTGAGATGAAAAGTGATAGTGGTGGTAAGTCTGGTGATAGAGGCGATTGCAATGAGATGAACAATGGTAGTGGTGACAAATCTGGTGATACAGGGGATGGTAGTGAGATTGGTGATAGAGGCGATTGCAATGAGATGAACAATGGTAAGTGGTGACAAATCTGGTGATACAAGGATGGTAGTGAGATTTGTGATAGAGGCGATGGTAGTGAGATGAATTATAAAAGTGGTAGTGTTGGTAAGTCTGGTGATACAGGGGATGGTAGTGAGATTGGTGATAGAGGAGATGATAGTGAGATGAACTATTATAGTGGTAGTGGTGACAAGTCTGGTGATACAGGGGATGGTAGTGAGATTTGTGATAGAGGCGATGGTAGTGAGATGAATTATAAAAGTGGGAGTGTTGGTAAGTCTGGTGATACAGGGGATGGGTAGTGAGATTGGTAATAGAGGAGATGATAGTGAGATGAACTATTAAAGTGGTAGTGGTGACAAGTCTGGTGATACAGGGGACGGTAGTGAGATTTGTGATAGAGGCGATGGTAGTGAGATGAATTATAAAAGTGGGAGTGTTGGTAAGTCTGGTGATACAGGGGATGGTAGTGAGATTGGTGATAGAGGAGATGATAGTGAGATGAACTATTAAAGTGGTAGTGGTGACAAGTCTGGTGATACAAGGGATGGTAGTGAGATTGGTGATAGAGGCGAAGATAATGAGATGAATTATTATATTGGTAGTGGTGACAGGTCTGGTGATACAGGGGATGATAGTGAGATTGGTGATAGAGGCGATGATAGTGAGATGAACTATTATAGTGGTAGTGGTGACAAGTCTGGTGAAAGAATGGATGGTAGTGAGATGAACTATTATAGTGGTAGTGGTGGTAAATCTGGTGAAAGAATGGATGGTAGTGAGATTGGTGATAGGGGCGATGGTAGTGAGATGAATTATTATAGTGGTAGTGATGACAGGTCTGGTGATACAGGGGATGGTAGTGAGATTGGTGATAGGGGCGATGGTAGTGAGATGAATTATTATATTGGTAGTGATGAGAAGTCTGGTGATACAGGGGATGGTAGTGAGTTTGGTGATAGAGGTGATGATAGTGAGATGAATTATGATAGTGGTAGTGGTGGTAAGTCTGGTGAAAGAGTGGATGGTAATGAGATGAATAGTGATAGTGGTGGTAAGTCTGGTGATAAAAGCGATTGCAATGAGATAAATAATGGTCGTGTTAGTAGTCTGCTGATAGAGGCGATGGTAGTAAGATGAATAGTGATAGTGTTGGTAAGTCTGGTAATAGAAGGGATAGTAGTAAGGTTAATGATAGAGGCAATCGTAGTGAGATGAATAGTGGTAGTGTTGGTGAGTCTAGTGATAAGAGGAGATGATAGTGAGATGAATAGTGGTAGTGGGGATAAGTGTGGTGAAAGAGGGGATGGAACTAAGATTGGTGATAGAGGCTATGGTTTGATATGAATAGTGGTAGTGGTGGCAAGTCAGGTAAAAAATGTTAGTAATAGAAGGATTTCTACTGAGATGAATAGTAAAATAAATGGTACTTGTGATAAGAGTTGTAATTTAGAAATGAGTGAGAATACAGTTGATGATGATGATGACAGACCATTGATTTACTTTGCATGACCCGTTAGGAATTTAATCCCTCACACCTCTGAACTCAATAGCCCCTCTAATGAATGTCAAATGTGAAATGTCTTAAATGTAGGCAATCAAAGTAGGGGGAGAAAAAAAGAAACAGGAATCTAACTGGAAAAGAAATATTATATAAAATAAAAGAAACAGATGTCTTAGCTATACAAGTCATTGTGGGGTGAATACATATGCTAAATCAGTTAAAAAAGGTTGTTGATTGCTTTGTAAAAGAAATGTCAATTTCATATTACAGAAACCCAAAGGGAAACTTTATTCAATGATTTCTGGGATCTGGTAATATTGATCGCCAAAGAGACTATATGTCTCGAATAATTCTAGAACAACCAATTCTAAATAAGACCAATAGTAAAAGGAAGGTTTCAAAGAAATACTGTTTGTTTATTAATGGTAATAAAGCAGCCAACTTGTCCGTTAATTTATTATTAATTTTTAGCATAACTGTCAAATATAGTTATAGTTACTATTAATGTTGAATGACTGCTATTGTAATTTAATTAATGAAAAACGACACGTTATTTGTAATACGATGACTCAAAGCAACACATTTTTAGATAAAACACTGCTAAAAGATGAAAATTTTTGCATTTTTTTTTTAAATTACTAAAGATTATAATTGACAGATACTGCTCAAATAATCTTAAGAATTATTTTTTAATTGCGATATGAAGTACAGAAATAGTGTTTATAAAAGAGAAATATGAATCATTCTGTTTATGGTTTTAAAACAGTTTATAATTCCACATAGCTTTCTATTCATGCCTATTGTGAAGCTTAATAAATATCAGCGTAAGAAAAGAAATGTTTCATTTTAATATTATTTGATTTTTTAACTTAAAAACTAATAAAAAAAACAAAATTAATTTTATAAGTTATAGCAAGTCATTTGTTATGTGCATGTTTACTATGTATATTTGTATTATGGGCCAGAGGCCAGAATTACTTTTGAATAAAATAGTGTTTGAATAAATATTGTCTATTGTAAAAGTCAAATAAACTCTTTTTTCCATTAAACTAATGTTATTATACTAGTTGTACTGTTTAGTAAATCTTTGGCCATTTTAATTGTACAATATACCTTTTAGAGTTAATACTGATGTTTTGTAAAAAATAAATTTAAGAGCAAAAAAACAGTAAATGCACTTACTGGAGTTTTGCACAAATATATTCAGAACAAAAAATCAGTAAGTGCTGTTACTGGAGTTTTGCGCCGAGTTTTTCAACGCAAATTTCCAACTTAATTTTTCAGATTACTTTTCATACTTTGTTAAGTTTTTTTTTATACAAGATACAAATGTGAAGAACGTTTTTAATGAATATGCTTAATTATAAGATTAAACTTAAGTCTTTTAACTAGTAATTGATATAATCAGTTTTTGTCTCTCCTGATAAGTAAGAAAAAATGCAGTTACTGGATTTTGCGCTGAGCCAACGAGATATATTCGTGCATGCTGTTTATTAGCACTTTAAAATGTTGCATGCTGTTGTTAAGTAATCTGATTAACGCTCCGATCAAAACCCTACTATAGACAAATGTTGTTTCATTGAAAAGATATTTTATGCCCAATTGTGAATTACAACCCTCCTAAAATTGAACGTATGCGACGAGAAATGCTTTCTTTCTTAAATCAAACTGTATGTTCACTTATAAATAAAGAGTATTCTCAAAGGTACATTTTCATATTGTAACAATACTAGATACGTTACTTAATTATCTCTTAGTTGTAAACAGATTACCTTCAAATATTTTCATATTGAATATACTGCGATCTAGCATAAGAATTACATTTTGTTATGTATGCCAGGTAAACCAATTCTTGAATGCATTAAATATCAAATGACTATGAATCGTCAATTCTTCTTAACATGACGTTACGCTAACAGTGTTTTGAGCTACTGGACCACTATTATTAAAAGCATCGTACAGCGTACAGTAAATACTCGCCTTTCCTCTTAACCGTTTTTGTTGTATTGTAGATAGGATACGAATCGTTGGCGACGGTCATGGATACTCTTTTTCTGCTTGTTATTGCAACATTGGTGTGTTTTGGAAATTGTGATTTTCCCTGCGTATGTAATACGCAACCTGATCGAATCGTCTATGGAGAGGTTGGTGATTTATTATAACTTTTTACTTAGTCTCATTGCTCATATAAAAATAATTTGGCAATAGTAATCATTAATCAACTTTTCAACACAAACATTTTATAAGATTTTTTACACGGGTTGGTGTGTTTCTTGAAATATTTAATTTTTAAATCATACTCTGCCTGCCGAAGAAGCCTCTTGACTCGGATGATGCACATTTTACAGGAAGTCTTAGTTTACACTTCTGTGTACGGATTATCTTAATCCACTCCTAGTACTATTTTAAAGTTCTAAAACAAACATCAATATTTAGTTTCTACTGTTTGGTGTTCAACTTAGTTTAAATCTAATGCTCTTTGTGCTATTAATATCACACTCTCGAATCCGAATATTAAATCAAATAGCAAATTATTTTTTTATTCAGAACCACTCTGTTATTATCGGACATATGAAGAAATATGAATGCAAACCAGTCATAGAGAGAATGTAACCGACAATTGGATAGCTATTGCTTTTTATCATCAGGTAAGTATGTTACCGAATGGTAAGTATTCATAATTTAACCAAACTGTAAATATAGGAATAATACGGAAATAATTTCCAATGAGTGTCAATGGACATTGCATCTATAGTAATTATTTATAAATACAATGTATATTATATGTTAACATGGTGTCAACATTTGAAGCGAATTGCAAACTTCTCACTACATGACTCATTACACAATTCATGTTCTATATAACATAAGCTCTGATACTCTCTATATAACATAAGCTCTGAGAATTGTCTATATAACATCTGCTTGATACTGTCTATATAACATCTGCTCTGATACTGTCTATATAACATAAGCTCTGAGACTGTCTATATAACATCTGCTCTGATACTGTCTATATAACATCTGCTCTGATACTGTCTATATAATATAAGCTCTGGGACTGTCTATGTAACATAAGCTTTGAGACTATCTATATAGCATAAACTCTGAGACTGTCTATAAAACATAAACTCTGAGACTGTCTATAAAACATAAACTCTGGGACTTTCTATATAACATAAATTTTGGGGAGGACGGTCTATATAACATAAACTCTGAGATGGTCTATATGACATAGGCTCCGAGACTGACTTATAACATAAACTTTTGGATGACAGTCTATATAACATAAGCTCCGATACTGTCTATATAACATAGGCTCTAGGAGGACGGTACATATCAAATAAGGTCTAGGGTGTTCTATATATAATAAGGTCTCGGATTTCAATAGTAAATTGAGAAATTTCGCTAGAAAATTGTTTTAAGTATTTTCTACTAGTAAAAACAATGCAATGACATTCATCAGTAAAAAAGAAGTCCTCACATTTACTAATGTACATCCATCTGTTATAAGTCAATAAAAGTAACTTTACTAAGAAAATCAGTGTTGTCCTATTGTATAATTATGCAATGCAGCTTTTGAACGCTATGAACCATTTCGAATAATATAACATAGGACTTTTATTTTAGTCCCAATACTTGTGTTTCTGTCACTAAGAACGGGGTACAACTGTACGTGTAATTATACAGAAAATGCTAACTCAGTTTGTTGACACAACTTTAAGATTAAATAAATATTATAATCTCAATTCACATTTTTTCACCACTAAAAGCTTATTTATGTCCTAAAATATATCCATAGCTAAAGAAGTTGAAAAAGTTTTTCTCAAACAATCCAACCATCTTACTGAAAACGATGAAAAGCGGAAGGCGTCCAACTTTTCGGCCACTGTAACGCGTAAATCTTTCTCAATTGAAATCATATTGGCTGTATCAAATGATGTTCGTGTGGTACATTTTTAAGAAAGATACTATATATATATGATGAAAGCATTCATATAAACTTCTGGTCTCACTACACAGTTGTATTTTATTTATATGACATAAGTTCTAGGATTTCTACGGTAAGAAAATCCACATCATAACTGATAGGTGGATCTGATTTCTTATTTTAAGAATTATTTCATTAAAACGTATCTTAAATACTCTAAAATAAATCTGTATGTTTAAATAAAAAAAAACAGTTTCTTTTTTTAACACCGGCGCTGTCTTATTCCAGCATATGCTATATTAGTTTTTGCTCTACTCATCTGCAGCAAGATATCAAGTTCCTATGGACCATATAGAAAATATTTCGAAACAGATTAAACAGCACATTTTAATACCAGAACTATAAAGAGGCACAACTCTGTAGTGAAACGTATAGAGTTTTGCCCCTTTTTAATGACGGTAAAACTATCTTTCGTTAAAGAAATGCTATCTAGTTTGGTTCTAAATATTTTCATTATTTCTTGAATCAAGATAAGCAGAACAAACGGCTGGTATAACAGATACTTCATAATCCATGACCTTCTTTCGATTTACCAGACGTAACTTGAGGCAGTTTAGGGATTTTATTTAAAAGACATTTAGAAATATCCACTGCGCTGTCAATATTCTAAATATGTTCGTGCATATATTTAAAGAAAACAATTTTATGTTATAATACTTTCGTATCGAGAACTGGACCGTCATTTATATTGAAATTATGACAACATTCAACAGTGCAGGGATACCTAAAGTAATAAAATATCTTGAAAATATTTTCAAAGTATTAGTAGAAATTATTATAAAAAAATCGAAAACCAGTAAGGATTACTTGCATGGCTAATTGACAGTTTTACACTAGGATTACCTATTTTCTAGAAAACAAAATACTAAAGCCTAGTCTTCAATGCGGTAGTTTTCGTCTCATGACGAACATATCGCTTCTTATTTGAGTTGTGTAATTGTTTAATTTTCAGATAGGGTTTATAAACACACATACACACACACATCAGAGTTAAACACCTGTCAAGGAGATCCATCACAAATCGATGCATGTAAGTGTGCATTTTTTTCTTAAATGTGCAGTATCTAATGAGTATAGTTTACTGATAACTGATTTAACTTTTATAACATATTACATTCGGTCCAGCCTCAGAAATAAAAATAAACATTTTTGATATAAATGTATCAAATCGGCAACAATCATTGTATGAATAAACGCGTAGTTATAATAAAACTTATAAAAACACATTATTTGAGATTGTATACATTCTGTATAGTAAATTACTTGATAATTCAGTCATTGAAATAAATAAAACAAAGAAGGAGCTAGTTTATTAAATTTAAACATATTTTTTTTATGATGCAGTGTTTACAACGGAGAGACCAACAACCACTACCACAACATTAAACCCAACAACCACTGCCACTTTGCAAAAGTCAGAAGCAACACCTTTACATATAAAAACTACAAACAGACCAACAATGGAGTCTACAGCAGTAACAACCAATCAACAAGCAACACAAATTACTGTTGGTCATGGTATGTTATATATATCAGGCAAAAACACGCTACGAATGTAAAGTCCGAATGGTTGTGTATGTAAAATATATTACAAATGACATAATTGATTTTTAAATGGAAATCTCCATTCTTAAAATAGACATCACCTAAATTATGCTTTAAGACCTTAGCAACGTCATTCAGACTCTTACTTAGAGAAAACATATTGAACTACGTGTAAACCTGTATAATGGATCAAACTAAAATTACAATGTAATCACGTGGCTCATTAAATACGTTATGCAAATTGAGGCGGGAAATCTATTTTAGTTTGAACTAAGTGCGTAGCTCAAGTTGGGAAATTCTTTTTCAATTTATCATTTTAGCATGTTTAAATGTATATTCTTTTGGAAATACGGGGTGAGTGAATTTATATAAGCAAGCTATAATGAAACAAGATGTTTAAGCCATGTTTTTAAATACTGATATATTTCATTTAGAACATCCCGGAAGTCTCAATCAGGAGAAACAGACGTTGCTTTATTAAATCCAAGTGTTAGAAAGGCCTTTGTTATTTGCAATCACAACAGCAGCCTGAATACAATATGACGGCAGGACAATATATCTTCTTACGACGCTTCAGTGCTGTTATTATTTCTAGTTCCTTTTGGAGAAATTATTGAGTACTGCTTGGAAAATAACAAACATCCACTTAAACCGATGGTAGAAAATGGGAAAGGTGTAAAATAATCCATTACTTTTCATGAATTCAACTGACCCTATAAAACCGATTCTGTATTTTTTATGTCTTTGTTGTGATCTTTGTTTCAAATAATTTTTACCGGATATTAATGGCTATTATAACAACAGTTTTCCTTGTAAGGTCGTACAAAGCCACACTGTACTTAACCGCAATGTTGTAATGGAAGGGTAATTAAGTACATTAATGGTCAAAACGCTACATTTGATAGATCAATTAATGGTCAAAACCCTACCTGTGGTAGATCAATAAAAGCCAAAATGTTACATTTTATAGATCAATTAATGATCAAAACGCTACCTGTGGTAAATCAATAATGGCCAAAACGCTACATTTGATAGATCAATCAAGGGGTCAAAACGTTAGTTATGGTAGGTCAATAATGGTCAAAACGCTACATTTGATAGATCAATCAATGGTCAAAACACTACATTTGATAGATCAATCAATGGTCAAAACGCTTCTTGTAGTAGATCAATAATGGTCAAAACGTTACCGTTGGTTGATCAATAATGGCCAAAACACTACATTTGATAGCTCAAGTAATTGTCAAAACGCTACCTTTGGTAGAATAATAATGGGCAAAACGCTACATTTGAGATCAATGAATGGTCAAAACACTACCTGTGGCAGATCAATAATGGCCGAACGCTACATTTGATAGATCAATCAATGGTCAAAACGCTTCCTGTGGTTTATCAATAATGATCAAAACGCTATACTTGATAGCTTTAGTTAATCAATAATGCTCAAAACGCTGCATTTGATAGATCAATTAATGGTCAAAACAATACTTGTGGTAGATCAATAATGGTCAAAACGCTTCATTTGGTAGATCAATAATGGCGAAAACGCAACATTTGGTAGAGCAATCAATGGTCAAAACGGTACCTTTGATAGATCAATTAATGGTCAAAACGCTACCTCTGGTATATCAATAATGGTTTAATAGCTACCTTTGGTAGATCAATTAATGGTCAAAACGCTACATTTGAGAGATCAATTAATGGTCAAAACGCTACCTCTGGTATATCAATAATGGTTAAAACGCTACCTTTGTATCAATTAATGGTCAAAATGCTACATGTGGTAGATCATTTTATTGTCAAAAGGTCACCTTTGGTAGATCAATAATGGTCAAAACGCTACTTTGGTAGATCAATAATGGTAAAAAAAATACCGTAAGTAGACCAACAATGGCGCAAATGTTATCAGAAGTAGATCGATAAAGATCAAAACGCTACCTTTGGTAGGTCAATAATGGTCAAAACGCTACCTGTGGTAAATCAATAAAGGCCAAAACGCTACATTTGATAGATCAATCAATGGTCAAAACGTTACCTGTTGTAGATCAATAATGATCAAAACGCTATATTTGATATATCAATCAATGGTTAAAACGCTACATTTGATAGATCAATCAATGGTCAAAACGCTACGTTTGATAGATCAATCAATGGTGAAAGTGCTTCTGTAGAAGGTCAATAATTGTCAAAACGCTACCTTTGGTAAGTCAATAATGGCCAAAACGCTACATTTGATAGATCAATTGATTGTCAAAACGCTACCTTTGGTAGAATCATAAAGGCCAAAACGCTACATTTGATAGATCAATTACTAGTCAAAACGCTACCTGTGGCAGATCAATAATGGCCGAAACGCTACATTTGATAGATCAATCAAAGTTGAAAACGCTACCTGTGGTTTATCAGTAATTGTCAAAACGTTATACATGATAGCTTTGGTAAATCAATAATGCTCTAAACGCTACATTTGATAGATCAGTTAATGATCAAAACAATACCTGAGGTCGATCAATAATGACCAAAACTATACATTTGATAGATCAATTAATGGTCAAAACGCTACCTTTGGTAGAACAATAATGGCCAAAACGCTACATTTGATAGATCAATTAATGGTCAAAACGCTACCTTTGGTAGAACAATAATGGCCAAAACGCTAGATTTGAAGGAACAATAATGGCCAAAACGCCACATTTGATAGATCAAATAATGGTCAAAACGCCACCTGTGTTTGATCAATAATGATCAAAACGCTACCTTTGGTAGATCAATTAATGGTCAAAACGCTGCCTTTGATAGATCAATTAATGGTCAAAACGCTACCTCTGGTATATCAAAAATGGTTAAAACGCTACCTTTGGTAGATCAATTAATTGTCAAAACGCTACCTTTGATAGTTCAATTAATGGTTAAAACGCTACCTCTGGTATATCAATAATGGTTAAAACGCTACCTTTGGAAGATCAATTAATGGTCAAAATGCTGCATGTGGTAGATCAATTAATGGTCAAAACGCTACCTTTGATAGATCAATAATGGTCAAAACGCTACCTTTGGTAGATCAATTAATTCTCAAAACGCTACCTTTGATAGATCAATTAATGGTCAAAAGGCTACCTCTGGTATATCAATAATGGTTAAAACGTTACCTTTGGAAGATCAATTAATGGTCAAAATGCTACAAATGGTAGATCATTTAATTGTCAAAAGGCCACCTTAGGTAGATCAATAATGGTCAAAATGCTACCTTTAGTAGATCAATAATGGTCAAAATACTAACGTAAGTAGTCCAACAATGGTGCAAATATTATCTGAAGTAGATCGATAATGATCAAATCGCTACCTTTGGTAGGTCAATAATGGTCAAAACGCTACCTGTGGTAAAACATTTATGGTCAAAACGCTACCTGTGGTAAATCAATAATGACCAAACGCTACATTTGATAGATCAATCAATGGTAAAAACGTT
Organism: Panopea generosa; assembly: GCA_029582155.1. Taxonomy (NCBI): domain Eukaryota; kingdom Metazoa; phylum Mollusca; class Bivalvia; order Adapedonta; family Hiatellidae; genus Panopea; species Panopea generosa. The sequence continues at coordinate 23,488,603 of CM055910.1, forward strand.
ACCTGTTGTAGATCAATAATGGTTAAAACGCTATATTTGATATATCAATCAATGGTTAAAACGCTACATTTGATAGATCAATTAATGGTCAAAACGCTACCTCTGGTATATCAATTATAATGGTTAAAACGCTACCTTCGGTAAGTCAACTAATGATCAAAATACTACATGTGGTAGATCAATTAATTGTCAAAAGGCCACCTTTGGTAGATCAAAAACGGTCAAAACGCTTCCTTTGGCAGATCAATAATGGTCTAAAAGCTACTGTAAGTAGACCAACAATGGTGCAAATGTTACCTGAAGTAGATCGATAATGATCGAAACGCTGCCTTTGGTAGGTCAATAATGGTCAAAACGTTACAAGTGGTAAATCAACAATGGTCAAAACGCTACCTCAGGTAGATCCATAATGGTAAAAACATTACCTTTGGTAAATCCATAGTGGTCAAAACGCTACCTGTGGTAAAACAATAATGGTCAAAACGCTACATTTTATAGATCAATTAATGGTCAAAACGCTACCTGTGGTAAAACAATAATGGTCTAAACGCTACATTTTATAGATGACTTAATGGTCAAAACTCTACCTGTGTTTGATCAACAATGGTCAAAACGCTACCTCTGGTAGATCCATAATGGTAAAAACGCTACCTTTGATAGATTAATTAATGGTCAAAATGCAACCTGTTGTTAATCAATTAATGGTCACAAGGCCACCTTTGGTAGACTAATAATGGTCAAAACGCTACCTTTGTAGGATCAATTAATGGTCAAATCGCTACCTGTGGTAAATCAAAATGGTCAAAACGCTACCTTTGGTAGATCAATTAATGATAAAAACAATACCTGTGGTAGATCAATAATGGTCAAAACGCTACATTTGGTAGATCAATAATTGCCAAAACTCTACCTTTGGTAGAATAATAATGGCCAAAACGCTACATTTTATAGATCAATTAATAGTCTTAACGTTACCTTTGGTAGAACAATTATGGCCAAAACGCTACATTTGATAGAACAATAATGGTCAAAACGCTACACTTGATAGATCAATCAATGGTCAAAGCGCCACCTGTTTTTGATCAACAATGGTCAAAACGCTACCTTTGGTAGATCAATTTATGGTCAAAATGCTTTCAGTGGTAGATCAGTTAATGGTCAACACGCTACCTTTGATAGATCAATTAATTATCAAAACGCTACCTCTGGTATATCAATAATGGTTAAAACGCTACCTTCGGTAAATCAACTAATGATCAAAATGCTACATGTGGTAGATCAATTATTGTCAAAAGGCCACCTTTGGTAGATCAATTATGGTCAAAACGCTTCCTTTTGTAGATCAATAATGGTCTAAAAGCTACTGTAAGTAGACCAACAATGGTGCAAATGTTACCTGAAGTAGATCGATAATGATCAAAACGCTGCCTTTGGTAGGTCAATAATTGTCAAAAAGCTACCTGTGGTAAATCAACAATGGTCGAAACGCTACCTCTGGTAGATCCATAATGGTAAAAACACTACCTTTGGTAAATCAATAGTGGTCAAAACGCTACCTGTGGAAAAACAATAATGGTCAAAACGCTACATTTTATAGATCAATTAATGGTCAAAACGCTACCTGTGGTAAAACAATAATGGTCAAAACGCTACATTTTATATATCAATTAATGGTCAAAACGTTACCTGTGTTTGATCAACAATGGTCAAAACGCTACCTCTGGTAGATCCATAATGGTAAAAACACTACCTTTGGTAAATCAATTGTGGGTAAAACCCTACCTGTGGTAAAACAATAATGGTCAAAACGCTACATTTTATAGATCAAATAATGGTCAAAACGCTACCTGTGTTTGATCAACAATGGTCAAAACGCTACCTCTGGTAGATCTATAATGGTAAAAACGCTACCTATGATAGATTAAGTAATGGTCAACATGGTACCTGCTATTAATCAATTAATGGTCACAAGGCCACCTTTGGTAGATTAATAATGGTCAAAACGCTACCTTTGAAGGATCAATTATTGGTCAAAACGCTACCTGTGGTCAATCAAAAGTGGTCAAAACTTTACCTTTGGTAGATCAATAATGATCAAACGTTACCTTTGGTAGATCAATAATGGTCAAAACGGTACATTTGATAGATCAATTAATTGTCAAAACGTTACCTTTGGTAAAACAATAACGGTCAAAACGCTACATTTTACAGATCAATTAATGGTCAAAACGTTACCTGTGTTTGATCAACAATGGCCAAAACGCTACCTCTGGTAGATCCATAATGGTAAAACACTACTTTTGGTAAATCAATAGTGGTCAAAACGCTACCTGTGGTAAAACAATTATGGTCAAAACGCTAAATTTTATAGATCAATTAATGGTCAAAACGCTACCTGTGTTTGATCAACAATAGTCAAAACGCAACCTCTGGTAGATCCATTATGGTAAAAACGCTTCCTTTGATAGATTAATTAATGGTCAAAATGTTACCTGTTTTTAATCAATTAATGGTCACAAGGCCACCTTTGGTAGATTAATAATGGTCAAAACGCTACCTTTGAAGGATCAATTAATGGTCAAAACGCTACCTGTGGTAAATAAAAAATGGTCAAAACGTTACCTTTGGTAGATCAATAATGATCAAAACGCCACCTTTGGTAGATCAATAATGGTCAAAACGGTACATTTGATAGATCAATTAATGGTCAAAACGCTACCTTTGGTAGATCAATTAATGGTCAAAACGCTATCTGTGGTAGATCAATTAATGGTCAAAACGCTACCGTGGTAGATCAATAAAGATCAAATGGTACCTTTGGTAGATCAATTATTGGTCAAATGCTACCTGTAGTAGTTCAAATAATTGTCAACACTCTTCCTTTGGTAGATCAATAATTGTCAAAAACTACCTTTGATAGATCAATAAATGGTTAAAACGCTATCTCTGGTATATCAAAAATGGTGAAAACGCTATCTTTAGACAACCAATTAATGGTCAAAATGATACATGTGGTAGATCAATAAATGGTCAACAGGCAACCTTTGGTAGATCAATTAATGGTCAAAACGGTACATTTGATACATCAATTAATTGTCAGAACGCTTTCTCTGGTTTATCAATAATGGTCAAAACGCTACCTTTAGACTATCAATAAATTGTCAAAATGCTATTAGTGGTAGATCAATTAATGGTAAACATGCTACCTTTGGTAGATCAATAATGGTCAAAATGCTACCTTTGATAGATTAATAAATGGTCAAAACGCTACCTCTGGTAGATCCATAATGATAAAACGCTACCTTTGATAGATTAATTTATGGTCAAAATGCTACCTGTTGTTAATAAATTAATGGTCACCAGGCCACCTTTGGTAGATTAATAATGGTCAAAACGCTACCTTTGAAGGATCAATTAATGGTCAAGCGCTACCTGTGGTAAGTCAAAAATGGTCAAAACGTTACCTTTGGTAGATCAATAATGATCAAAACGCTACCATTGGTAGATCAACTAATGGTCAAAACGCTACCTTTGCTAGATCAATAACGGTCAAAAAGTTACTTTTGGTAGATCAACAAAGATCAAAACGCTATCTTTGTAGATCAATAATCGTGCAAATGATACGAGTGGGAGATCGATAATGGTCAATACACTTCCTTAAGTTGATCAACAATAATGAAATTGCTACCTTTGGTAGATCAATACTACTCAAAAAGCTACCGTTGGTAGATCAACAATGGTGCAAATGCTACCAGAGGTAGATCAATAATGGTCAAAGAGCTACCGTTGGTAAAACAATAATGGTCAAAACGCTACATTTTATAGATCAATTGATGGTCAAAACGCTACCTGTGTTTGATCAACAATGGTCAAAATGCTATCCTGGTAGATCAATAATGGTGCAAATGCTACCGGTGGTAGATCAATAATGGTCAAAAAGGCTACCTTTGGTAAAACAATAATGGTCAAAACGCTACATTTTATAGATCAATTAATGGTCAAACCATTACATGTGGTAAATCAATTATGTTCAAAACGCTATCTTTGGTCAATCAATATTGTTTAAAACACTACCTGTGTTAAATCAATCAATTGTTTATCAATAATTGTCGAAACGCTACATTTTATAGATCAATGTATGAACAAAACGTTACCTGTGATATATCAACAATGGTGAAAACACTACCTATGGTAGATCAGTTAAAGTTCAAAATGTTACCTGTTGAAGATCAATAATGGTGAAAACGCTAGTTGTGGTAAATCAATTATGGTCAAAACTCTACCTGTGTTTAAGCAATAATATTCAAACACTGCCAGCTGTAAATCAATCATGGTTGAAATGTTACCTTCGGTAGATCAATAATGGTCAAAACACTACCAGTGGAAGATCAATAATGGTCAAAATGCTACCTGTAGTAGATAAATATTCATGGTCAAAATGCTACCTTTCGAAGATCAATAATGGTGAAAATGCTACCTGTGGTAGATCAATAATGGTCAAAATGCTACCTTTGGTAAAGCAATAATGGTCAATACGCTAACTGTGGTAGATCAATTAATGGTTAAACGCTACCTTTGGTAGATCAATAATCTTCAAAACGCGACCTGTGGTAGATCAATAATGGTTTAAACGCTACATGTGAAAGATCAATAATGGTTAAACGCTACCTGTTGTTAATCAATTATGGCCAAAATGCTTCTTGTGGTCGATCAATTAATGGTCAAAACGCTGCATATTGTAGATCAATAATGTTGAAAACGCAACCTGTGTAGATCAATAATGGTCAAAACACTACCTGTGATAAATCAATAATGGTCAAAACGTTTCCTATGGTAGATCAGTAATGGTCAAAACGAAACCTGTGGTAGATCAATAATGGTCAAAACACTACCTGTGGTAAATCAGTTATTGTCAAAACGCTTCCTATGGTAGATCAATAAATGGTCAAAACGCTACCTATGATATATCAATAATGGTCAAAACACAACCTGTGTTAGAACAATAATTGTCAAAGCGCTATGTTATGTAGATCAATAACGGTCAAAACACTACCTGTGGAAGATCAATAATGGTCAAAATGATACCTGTAATAGATTGATATACATGGTCAAAACACAACCTGTGTTAGAACAATAATTGCCAAAGCGCTATGTTATGTAGATCAATAACGGTCAAAACACTACCTGTGGACGATCAATAATGGTCAAAATGATACCTGTAATAGATTGATATACATGGTCAAAGCGCTGACTGTGTTAGATCAATATGGTCAAAACCTACCTCTGAAAGATCAATTAATGGTCAAAACGCTACGTTTGGAAGATCAATAATGGTCAAAACACTACGTTTGGAAGATCAATAATGGTGAAAACGCTACCAGTTGTAGATCAATAATGGTTAAAACGCAATCTTTGGTAAATCAATTAATGGTCAAAATATTGACTGTTGTCAATCAGTTAATGGTTAAAACACTACCTGTGACAAATCAATTAATGGTCAAAACTCTATATTTTATACACAAAATAATGGTCAAAACGCTACCTGTGGTAAATCAATAATCTTCAAAACGCTACCTGTTGTATATCAATTAATGGTCAAAACGCTACATTTGATAGATCACTTAATTGTCAAAACGCTACCTTTGGTAAATAAAAAATAGTCAAAACGCTACCTGTGTTAGATCAATAATGGCAAAAACGCTACCTTTGGTAAATAAAAAATAGTCAAAACGCTACCTGTGTTAGATCAATAATGGCAAAAACGCTACCTTTGGTAGATCAATAATGGTAAAAACACAATCTTTGGTAAATCATTATTTGTCATAACATTACATTTGATAGATCAATTAATGGTAAAAACGCTACATGTGATAAAACAATTAATTGTCAAAACACTACCTGTGGTAGATCAATAATAATAAAAACGCTACATTTTATAGATCAATTAATGGTCAAAACGCTACCTGTTGTAGATCGATAAAGGTTAAATTGCTATCTGTTGTAAATTAATAAATGGTCAAAACATTACCTGTGGTAAATCAATTAATGGTCAAAACGCTACGTTTGATAGATCAATTAATTGTCAAAACGCTACCTTTGGTAAATTAAAAATAGTCAAAACGCTAACTGTGTTAGATCTGTTGTAAATTAACCAATGGTCAAAGCACTGACTGTGCTTAATCAAATGGTTAGAACACCACCTGTGGTAAATCAATAATGGTCAAATCACTACCTGTGGTAAATCAATCATGGTCAAAATTCTAACTGTGGTAAATCAATAATATACAAAACACTACATGTGGTAAATCAATAATGGTCAAACCGCTACTACCTGTGGTAAATCAATAATAGCTAAAACGCTACATGTTGAAAAATAAAAAATGGTTAAAACGCTACTTTTGGTAGATCAATAATGGTTAAAACGCTACCCATGGTAAATCAACAATGGTCAAAACCTGCTATGGAAAATCAATAATGGTCAAAATGCTTCTTTTTAGTAGATCAATTAATGCTCAAAATGCTACATTTGGTTGTGAAGATCAATTAATGTCGTAACGCTACGTGTTGTAGATTAATAATGGTCAAAATGCTACCTTTGAAATATCAATTATTGGTCAAAACGCTACCTGTGGCAGGTCAATAATGGTCGAAACACTACCTGTTGTAGTTCGATTAATGGTCAAAACGCTACGTGTTGTAGATTAATAATGGTCAAAACGCTAACTATGGTAGATTAATAACGGTCAAATTTTGACCTTTGAAAGATCAATTATTAGTCAAAACGCTACTTGTGGTAGGTCAATAATGGTCGAAACACTACCTGTGGTAGTTCGAATAATGGTCAAAACACTACGTGCTGTAGATTATTAATGGTCAAAACGCTGACTGTAGTAGGTCAATAATTGTCAAAACGCTACTTTTGAAAGATCAATTAATGGTCAAAATGCTTCCTTTGAAAGATCAATTAATGGATAAAACCCTGCCAGTTGTAGATTAATTAATGGTCAGAAAGCTTCGTTTGGTAGATCATTTATGTTAACTTATGTGGATCAACTAATGGTTCAAAGTTGCAAATGGTAGATCAATTAAAAATTTAAGTCTAGCCTCGGAAGATAAATTATTTTATAAAAACATGACTAATTATCCGGGCAGATGTTTCAGCTTAATGTTTTTTTTTCTCCATTTTAAGTGTCCTCAACTTTTGGAGAAAAAACGTACCAATTTAACAGTTCGTTTATTGCTAAATAGATATAAGTCGATTTTCAAATTGTTTAAAGGTTATTAAGGTTGGTAAATTAAATGCAAAAAGTTGATGGGATGATTTTTCCGATATTTATGTTAATTAAACATATGCCAAATGCCTATATAAAGGAATGCGTAACTATTGATAACACTATTAATTCTTATTGGAATTTAATTTTATAATAAATGTTTCCTTTTGAAGCAATACAAATTTACATTGATTATCATTATTAAAAGTCAGTTTTTACTATCATGTTTGATATTAAATATTTTCAAAGTTTTACTAAGGACTAAAGACGACTAATCTCCTCTTTACTACTTAACATTCTGCTGAATTTGTACTTTTAACAGCCACGAACAATGGAGAAGTTGTTAAAACAGTTAAAACGAGTACCTTGCTGATAATTCCTACGATCAAATCTGTTTTTAGTCGATGTGTGACCACAGTTGGTGCAGGAGTTTTCGAGGGTTCGTGTTTATTCGGCTTTGTTTGCTGTGTCCTTTAAATGCTTCGTCTTATGTTTGACATACACTTTCTTATTATGTTTAGTCGCTGTGTGTCCACAGTTGGTGCAACAATTTGCGATTGACGATGGGAATTATTTGACAACATCTAACAACACTTGCTATGAACTTGTAACAAGATTGTCTAATTGGAATGAAGCAGAAGCCAATTGCAAACAGAAAGGAGGACATTTAGTTCATATAGAAAGCAAAGCAAAGCAAACCTTTATCTTCGACTTCATAGTAAAAATATCGGCACTTATGTTGACCACAGCGCTTGGATTGGACTGCATGATCAGAATCAGGAAAGTCACTACCAATGGGTGTCAGGTACATGTACCAAAATATGCATTTATAAAAGATTCATTTTAATCGTTTGTCCGTCTTTGTCGTTAAATATTTGATTTTATATTCTAAAGTACTCAAGCTAAACTATACATATTTACAAAGTGAAAACACAACTATAAAGTTCTAGAACCATTATATTATATTACAGATCAAATATTTCACTATTCATTTGTTCAAAACAGTGTTCCCAGGTTTTGTCACCAGCGACGAAATTTGCAAATTGGTTATTTGGTTATATTCAGGGAATATTTTAAGCAGTTCTTTGGCAGTTTCAACACGCGCCTTCCTTTTGTCGTCATTCAACAAATGGGGCACACATCTTGAAGAAAATTTCATAAGTTTTATCAGAACGTAATGAACAGAAGATAGTGACACTTTAACAATGCGTGCTATTTTGCTACATTTTGACATAATCTACACAAGAATTAAATATCTTTTTACATAACCAGTGTGATTTTATCAAAATATATTTTTTGAAAACAGCCGATTTATTAGAACGAACTTCGATATAAGCCATTGGTCACCGGCTGCTTATATTGAAATAACTTTAACTCTGGAACCTCGTGTTTCAGCAGATATCTGTATATACCATTGTATAGGTATTAAATAGTAAGAGCTATACATACGTATAAATACGTATGAATGTAAAATGTCATGTAAATTTTGCACGACTTATAAAATACAAAATGCTTTTCGAACAACCCTCCTACCTCTCTTTTATACAAAATAAAGTAATTGTTCATCAGCTTATCTATAACAACATAATAAATAAATCTAAGTTGAAAACGATACACGTCGTCCAACCCTGTCCGTCCATGCTTCTCACATCTTCTTTTCTTCTTAACTCAGCCACATACCTTGTATTGCTGCTAAAACATTTGTATGAAGTAGATAAAAAAATTGAGTCTGTATGAAACACGTATACTATTATAAAACGCATTTAAGGTGAACCACTTACCTATACCGACTTTCATAATCATGGCATTGCGGATATATTTCAAAACCATGGAAGAGAAGACTGTATTGTTATGGGAGCTGATTATAACGGGGAGTGGGACGACAGGGAATGTGATATTGGTACTTATTATCACATTGTCAATACCGTAAGTATGATTACATTAAGATATACTTTATATTATCTTACCATATGATATTCCCTTGTGCTATGCATGAAAAAATAAAATAATGGTGACGGCTGTTCTACTTAGGTTAAAGTATATTCTCAGCTTTTAACACTGTTTGCCATGTAATAGAAGAGGAGGACAGCCCATAGTAGACTGTAGAAAAAGCTTTTACTTATAACAGTGCAGTAACTTAAAAGCGTTGTCAAACAAGTTTCTTGATCGAGCTACAGTTGCCATAAAGGAACTCTACGGCCAATTTGCTGTATTGCAGGATGCTGAAACCTACTGGAACGCCATATCATGCTCGTGCTTAGGAAACATGTGTATAGTTGTTTGTGTAGAAATAGTGTTAGTACAATGTATGTAGTTACTTGGGAGCGTTTTCATCCAAGTGTCTTGATCGAGCTACAGTAATCATAAAGTATCTGTGCAATCATTTTTTTTGTATTAATGAATACTTAATCCTAATAGAACGTTATATATTTTTCGTCCAAGGAATCATTCGCGGAACGTCTTTGCTGAGTAATGCTTCCATTACTCTGTTTATGTGATAGTCAGCGTCCATCTTTACACCTTTTGGCAATGAATACAGGAGACGTATTGCCGTAAAATCTCAAACCATAAAACCCGGGGCAATTGGTTTCGTTTTACAAACTTTGTTTTGACGATCCTGTTAATTGCATCAAACATAATATATTCGCCTTCCATCATAACCACTCCCATATAAAATATTGTATCGTCTATAGTAACATAGGTTTCCATTCGGATAACAGGCGTCGAGCGAGACTATGGAATTTCTTTTTTTTTGTTCATTACTAAACTTGAGATCAAGGTATATTCTCGTAACTTATTCTTCAATATGGAATGTATACACTATTGAAGGTTCCTACAGATACTCCAGAATTAGCTGCTATTTACATTTGTATAGGCGGGTTACCTCGTTTGGGCAACTTGTCAATTTAACATATGATGTCATAAATGGCAGCAGTATGATGTTTGCTAATTTATACTTTTTTACCAGTCATGTCTGCTTTATCTCTTGAAAATCCATTTGTATGACGTAAACAATAAACTGTTGGAATGGAAATGTCATATCCCATTGTGTAACTTGCTTCACTGTATTCCTGCTAGGATATTTCTGCTGTAAAAGTCCTTACACCATACCATGAACGTCACCGTCAGTTTTACACCATCTTAACAGTCAGCATGAGAATAACTCAGAATAACATTTTCGACCATTTGTACTTGACTAATGAACACGTGTATTGAAGTTATTGGTACGTTACAAGTATTTTAGTTAAGATGTGTTTACTTTTTTTCCAGCTACGGTAGATTCTAGTACTATTCATGTGACTACACCAGACCCCTCAGTTATACAAGAAGGTAAATGTGATGTTATTATTAGTGTTATGATTGTTATTCCTTGAACCATCGAGTTAATCGATTATTGATCGAGAATATAAGGTCTTTTAAGTCATTTCTATGTGTGTATGTTTCATATCCCAACCGCTACATCCCTATGAACAGACACTTTCAAACCGAGCCGGCAATTATTATTTTGATACGTTCAGTCTTGAAATTGTGTTTTGTTTTATACATAATTGTTACTCTTTTTGTCTTTTGAATACTAGATCGTTTTCATTTTATTGCATGATTTCCATAGTTTTCAATGTAACTTGATAACCCATTTTAAGTTATAATGGTTCTACATGTATATGTATTTTCTATTAAATAGACTTAGAATTCATTTTTAATCAAGTACTTTAGACATTTATATTCAGGGCCTTTGTTTCATTATAATACTGTTTTGGTAAATAGGAACTTAAAAAATCAGAATCGGAAATGTATGTTAAAATTCGTTTAATGATATCTCAAATATACCGGAAATAGATTATGAGCAGCCAAATCAGTTCCAAAAATGTATTGATTGGTAGAAAAATATTTATACATAGCCAGAAATATCTTCACCTTAGTCAAAAAACTGAACTACATTCTGTGATTGAAAAATGCTCAAAACAATGATGATTTTCTTCCATTAAAGTTCAATCTAGTCAAAGATAAAGGCCGGGTTTGGTGGCATCCACACCAAACCGAATTAATCACTTAAACTTTGATTCCAAATGTACCATTGTCGTCCATTATGATTATTGAAACTATCATTTAATACTATAAACATTTGAAATTCTTCCCCGGGTTCGCACTTGGTTGACAATCGAAGACTACGTTCAACCATAGATACACTTTTGAATCAAAAAATGCTTTTGGCACAATCAAGTGTGATATGCTTAATAAATGCAAAACTTGGGGATGAAAATCAAGCTAGCCTCACAATTTATAAAAGATATCGTAGTCAGTGCAAATTACAAAGATAATTAAGGTGCTGACGGATACTTACTAGTATTAAAACAATAATTTATTGTTCATATTAGGTGGGCCATATCAAAATGAATCACTTTCAATTTTGTATTTGGTTGAACTGCAAGCGTATTTGAGATATTATTTTTATTCAATGCTACAACCCGTTTCATATTTGCGAAAGTATGAGCACGGCTTGTGTTACAGAAAACTGTTTAGTCTTCTCTGATGCTACAAAAACAAAACAACAGTCCTTCATTTATATATATTTATATAGTATGCTTGAAGTACTTTTATTCTGTTGTCAGGCGTAATTATGAATATAAAACATGCTGTTAAAATCGAACGATGCACACATGAAGTTTAGTATCAGTACAAAACGTTTAAAGAACCAAAATATGTATAAGTATTTGCTCCCAACGTATGATTTTACATAGAATTTCGAAACTCAGAAACTAAGAGCAATACATTCTTAGTTGTGAACTCACCATGGTTAGCATTGAAATAGCATTTTGTATATTACATCAAACACACTCACACAAGTGTATTAATATGTAAGATAAAAATTTTACGAGTGCACTTTTAGTTATGATATCTCCTCGCCTGATATAACAAAGATCATGGCACACTGTAATATACCCGTTATCAGGTTTAAAATCTGCCATGTTGTATTGTCTACTTGCAGTTTCAAGGCGATTATCTTTCATCATTTTCTCCCCTTACATATAGTGATTCTCTTATACATGTAATTAGTACTCGTAATAAGTATGCTCATGTTTGCTTTAGTGGATGTGTCCAGAATGTTACACTTCCTGCAGCTGATTGACTTCCTTAATTTTGCTACATATTTTATACTTCAAATACATTAATAGTTTTATTGGTATTATTTACAGGCAATATACATCTGTGTTCCCTTCTGTTCAACAAGACTCTACGCGTAACCATGGCATTCTTGGTCAGTATGATCACAACTGCTATGAACTGATAGCTGGACTGAAATCAACCTGGGAACACGGCGAATCCCATTGTAAAACAATCGGTGGCCATCTTGCACATATAAGCAATGCTCAAGAACAAGACTTCATACAAAGATTTATGACTGAATACTATCCACAGCATGCTGTATGGATTGGTCTCAATGACAAAGGTACAGAGGGCACCTTCCAATGGACGTCAGGTACTAAAAAGTTAAAATACTCGTATACACTCGAAAACAGGTGCTTAAATATTATATTGATTTTCCCATCAAAAGCTTATATATGACACATACACTTGTGTCAATGAAATGTTTAAATGAATCATATTGTTACCATTTTATGAGGTCGATTAGTTTTCTATTTGAAAAGCTTTCTGAAAAGGCATAAGCATATCGAATAGTTTGTTTTTACTGAAATGGTGTATTTGATAATTAAAAAAAATCAAAATTTTAAATTAAATATTTTAATCAAGAAAAACATACTTGCAATTTTGACATTCTAGGCTCTATGTCTTCATATGCATAACCATTACTTAGCACATACTGATACTAGCACAATCGTGCTGATGGACACAACACACTATTTGTTGCAGTGGATCGATCCTATGACAGTCCAATCATATCTCTGATACTTTACCACTAGACCACTCGTTCACCAAACGTTTTATTTGATTTTATGTTTACAACATTAACAGGGAATATATTTTCGAAATTCTTAGTAAATTCATTGTCTTTATCAAACGTTTGTAAAAGTCAACATTATATAGCAGTTTAATGAGGTGCATGCACTCTCAATGTTTCCTTCAGGTGGTGCTGCGCAGTACACCAATTGGATTCCAGGGCACTTGAATAACTTTGCTAGTCACCATGAAGAAGATTGTGTTGCGTTCATTCCTTACAAAAGTGGACAATGGGACGACATACCTTGTGGACATCGTGGTTTTTTTGGTGATACTGGGGAGACACATCCTATATTGTGTCAATACAGTTGGTTTATTTCTTTGTGAAAATATATACCTGTTGTAAAAATACAAAAGCATGAATGTTGTTCATGACAAATAATTATAATACGTAAATAAATGTCTAGTTATAAAACATGTATATATACTTTACACGAACAAAAACACACAACTGACCAGTGTATAGATTTAAACGTTGTAGATTCTATTTGGTATTACAACTTATATATTCATGTTGACAATTTATGTCGTTGGCGTAAAACCAATAGCCTTGACAGATTTTATTACAGATTTATATCAGTAATTATAGTTTGATTGACATAAACATAACTGTGGGCAACTGTGAATTATGGAAACTATATGCAACTAGTATCTATTTTGTATATTTTCAGAAACAAGAGAACCTGGTACACTAGTCGGCAAATAAGTTGCACATGTTAGCAAGTTATATACATGTTAGCTCTTTGATTTCCTACATTATTGGTTGATGTGTGTTTTATTGTTTGACATGTATTATCAAATAAAAGTTTTATAACTAAGATTTATAACTGCTTTTTTCTTTAAATATTACATAGGATATATATATATATATATATATTATATATATATATATATATATATATGTTCTAATGTGTCTGTCATTAAATTATTTACAGAAAGTGGTTAAGACGCGCATGCGCAAGGTCATGGATCTGATCCACTGTCGGGTAATACGCAATACTTGAAGAATGGCACTAGAAGCTTCTTTTCTTTGCGCTTAGAATTTAGAGATAGTTCTATGAAGTATAGTCGGCCCTGTTTAAGATTACTTTAACTTGGTGGGTATCATATCATGTTTGTAGGGCAAAATAGTCTAATATGACTCCGCTCAGAATACTGTATTAAGTAGATACTGTCGCGATATAATTGAAAAAATGTCAAAAACGACCTGAAACACCATACATCAACAACAACAACATTAAATAGGGTAACAAAACAAAGCAGAAAAAATAGTATAAGATTTATTTAGACGACCGCTTTATCTTATTCACGACCGTCATACAATGTTAAGTAATAACGTATGTGAGGCAGAGATAATGAAAACTTATAAGTAATAAATAACAGTACTACATGCAGGTAGTAAGATCAAAGAGAAAACAGATTTATGAAGACATGTTGGAGAGAATTTATCGAATTGAACTTAGACAGCGGGCGACATGTTGCCTAATGAATAATTTAAACAACTGTAAATTAACAAAACTGTATTGAACACTTGCGACTATTGCTTTCACTAGTTACCGTGACATTGCAACATTAACTTGACAAAATATAAGGTATATATGTATGTATCTGCTTGACCGATGCAGTGTAGCGGCTGTAAAAATCATCATGGTTTTTTACTACTCAGTGTTGATTTTTTCTTCTTTCTTGGAATCATGGCGATTGAGTCCATTTAGTTTTGTCTGAATCATCTATCGTGACAATGCAACGTTCAAATATTGCGTACTCGTACGAAAAACCCTTTTAATATTTAGATTATATCTGCAGGCTTATAGTTCTAGTTCATAAAATTTTGTTTTCAACAATATGAAAGAACTGTAGATATGCCTTTGAGAAACAATGTATATAAAAACGTCCAAATTAAAACATTTCGTAACTTGAATGGTATCAAGAGAAAAAAAACCGTATCAATTTAGTGCAGTGGTTGCCAAAATACGTGTGTTGATATTGTTACATATCATGGAATCATTGAGACCGAGTAGTTTTGTTTGAAAATAAGATAATTTTAAATGTATTTGGAGTTCGATATTGCATTACACCTTGTAAACAAAACCATTTGAGAATCCAAGGTGTTCGATAAATGAATATATACGTTTTGCCCATTAAGTACCGTTAGTGCTATGAAATTGCTCATTTTAAATTGTGTGTCGTGGAGAATCCATATTTTTCATTACTTTCAACCAAAACTTAAATGATTTCCTCTTTTTTTATAAATAATAACAGGAATCTACATAGTTAACGGTGTGCAGCTTGGTTAGGAATTTGTTTTAGTACACTTAATACATATTTACAAAAACGTTAATGTATATGCAGTTTGTCAACTTCTTTAAGAGTATCCAAACCCCGGTCTTAAGAACTTTACAAAAGAATAGGAACAAACATGCTATCACATATTAGTCTGAATATCTTCAAATGTCTACTTTAGCTTTATTAAATGACAAAAGATGGCTATTATGCATTTAAAAATTGATCAGAAAATATTTTATCAGCATATCAAAGGTTTCAATAAACTTGACATCTAAATACATAAAATAATCAGCAAGCTCGATATATTCACCACAATGAATTATACACAATGGGTTTCGTGTTTGCTTTTCAACAATACGGGCCTTAGTTTTATAATCGTTTATTTTGTGTCCCAATTTATCTGGAAAAAATGGAGTAATTGTCGTTATGCGCTGATAAACAGTTTGAATCCGTAGTAAATACCATTATATCATCAGAAAATAAGCACATATTGTATAAGGCAATATTTTAAGATCATTAAACATGATGTCATCGAAGTTTATTATTGATAAACAATGTAAAACGTAACAGAGATAAGGATTTGTCGTGTTTTAATCCGAGTGTAACATCAAAAAAACATATTCATATTCGGTAATATCTTCACACATGATTTGAGATCACAATAAATATATCCAAGCGTGCTAATAATTTTACAGCTGACCAAAGAATCCAATTATTTAACACAAAGAGCATAATTTATTATTATTGTATAATAACTTTATCAAACGCACGTTGATAGTCGATGAAGACACACCATAGAATCTTGATTTTAGACAATACTTTTCTGTATGATTGTATGTAATAAATAAATGGTACAAAAACCAAATTTGGCGTATTTAACACATTTCGCACCAATTATTTAGCCTATCACTCAACACCAGCGAGAATACTTAGGCCTCCATCATTACAAGTGCATTCCCCTTATAATAAGAATGGTCATTGTTACCCCCCTTATTGTAGATAGGAATCAGGACTCTTTTACACCAGGCGTCAACATATTTACATGTATTGTGTATGCGTTAAAAATGGTACATAAATAAGAATTCTTTGTGTCAATAAAGACACTGACAACAGTGTTACCAGTATCACAGAGGTTATAACGATTTAACAAAGAAGTTTCTTTCATCATTTCACTAATAGTAAATGGGTTATCTAACGGTTCAATATTTACTGGCTTATCCCGTAAGTCATTCAATGTTTGCTCGTTACACTGATCTCATGGCGGATTGATACATCAGCGAAATATCTTGCAAACAGATCGGTACTGAGGTCAGTTAGTGGTCTGCTGATTCTTTAATTTATTTAAATAAATACAAAACTTACGAGGTGAGTTTTACATAAATTTGATAACTGTGCCTTTTCGTTGGTATAAAATTTATACCTTGAACTTCGTTTGACTTCACACAATTAGTTATACAATTTAAAAAATAGGTTGTATTAATAGGGATTTATCAGCCATCAACATGCGTTTAGATTTTAAAAATAGTATTTAAGTCTCACGACAGGAATTATCAAACCATAGTACTCATAACATACGCTTCTTAGTTTATTTTAGCTTTCGTACTATATTTTCGCCCAAAGCACTTGATTTAAATATCATGTACAGCATCTGTATGATACTCTGGTTAATGTCCAATTCTCCAGTTAATAAAACATTAGTTACAGCCACAAAACTATCCTTTAAGTTATTAAGCATTTCTTAAAAACTATTATTTTCAGTAGAATCCCAGACAAATTTACCGCATGCAGGTTACAATAGACGACGTTAACGCATCATTGTATTGCATTGAGGATATAAATGGGCAATGGTCAGAATTATTTTAACTAGTAATTACACAATGACAGCGGTAGACACCTGCCGATTTCTATACATAGACTAAAGCCCTCCTCCAGTAGACCGTTAATAATAACAATAGTATTCTCTTTGTAAAGAGTTAAAATGATTAACATTTTTGTGGTCTTCCCTATCGGGCACTCTGTCTTAAGTAGAAATGAATACTCATTATGCAGATATTAAAATTAAAATAATCAGATTTCTATCAG